>CAIGRO010147504.1:0-18652 GCA_903798355.1 Fraxinus baroniana | reverse complement strand
TAACAAGCCCAATAAACTAAATATTTAAACTCAACCTTTTGCCCAATTACAATGTCAACAATAGGACCATTACCCATTCTAAGCCCATTAAACTTTCATTCACAACTAATACTATAACCTAAGCCCAATTAATCTCATCACATATTAAACCAACCCAACAAATAAATACCCAGCCTATTAACCCATCAATCCAATAAACCAAACTGGCCTAAAACCTCAACCTTCATCTTCTTCCTTTTTGGCACGCTTTATTGGACATGTGAGCTACAAATTCATCAAGCATACCATCATCTTTGTTCCATATGTTAAAACTTCCCCTCCAAATTGGCGTAGTTATAGGTACTACAGGTTCATGGCAACCAAGAACTGACAAGACATTTGGAAGATCTTTTGGAGCCTCCTCGTGTGAATTGCTTATATTCGGATCAGCCTAAATACTATTCCGCCCATGCTCCTCTGAATTGTCTTCACAAAACACGGCATTTTTCATCTTCTTCCTAACCTAACCTAAAGTCGTCGTTAAGTACAGGTGTATTACATGCGGCAAGTGCTTTACAAATTCGACGCCGACGACATCCTATCGCAGTCGACCCTGATATTTCTAGCACGCAACCGCACTCTTACAGCTGCCTTTTTCAAATGCCATCAATTCCTTCACCGCGTCTCCGATTACCTGCCTTTTCACTTCGTTTGCCGCCTCGTCACCGGTTCATTGCACCTTCACCTACTGCCCAGCAAATCACTGCCCCACGATCTGCAGCCCATTCACCTTGTCGCAACTGCCCCATGATCTTCATCGAATATTTTTTTTTTTGCAAAAGAAGAAAAACATATTGCTAGCCGGATGAGCGGCTCAAGGCCTCTCGTCGGGAATGAAATTCAAAGGTTATGTACTGTAGCTCTGATACCATGTGAAAACTAACAATACAAAAGACAGAGGAAAAACAAAGGGAGGCTAGGGTTTCTACATTGATTGAATTGATAAAAAATACAAAGAAAGGGAAACTTTAAATAGTCTTACAAGTAAACAAATAGAATGACAAATCTACCATTAACCTAATCTATTTATTCCGTTAACAAATACATTACAGGGTAGCAGTGCATAGTTATGAATTGAGTGATTCTATTTTGTGTAAGATTCTATGTACCTTCTCTACTCGACTGGTGAGACTGGTTGGATGAATCTGATAAAACATGGCTGTTGAATGTGTGTTAATACTATTCCTAAAATTTCTGTGGTTTAACGAACCTTTGTGCTTGGAAGATTTCATGAGGGGAGCATTTCAAGTGAGCTTTATTTAATATATGATGGCGCTAGCGTATGGTGGATTAGATAATACATAACAAAAGTAATGCAAAAGCGATGTCATGTACAATGTTGTCTATTATCTGTTTCATAAGATATCATATAGCTCTTGCATATTGTCCCAACCCGGAAATTTTTTCATTCACACGTCTCCCATTTCATAGGACTTGCAACCTATGAACCAGTGGCCAATTTTGAAGCCCGAACTTTAGTTTCCAGGCTACAAAAATTAACATTAATTTCTAATTACACGTAAATCAATATTTTTATTTTGGTTAGGACCTAAATATTACAAAAGTTAAAAAGTTCAGTCTAAATGTCTAGAAAAACTCATCAAAGATTCTTTCATGAATAATATTATATAACATCAGTGGTGTTCAACACCAGTTTAGGTGTCAAAATATTATAGGTCATATTAAATGCGACATAATTCCTTATATTTTTGAACCTGTAATTTAAAAGTAATGCTATTAAGCGCAATTAGTGTTTAACACCGATCTGGAAAGCAGCACTTGTGTTATTAAATTATCAGCTTGTCTAGGAATGATTTTAAGTTGTAAAATAAGTGATATTTTTGCCGTTGATTTGTGCAACGGTAAAAAAATCAAATAAAGCTGATGTACTATGTATCTTTTGCGTCAGACCAAAATGGACAAAAAATCAATTCTTAATTTCCGAAATCATGCCTGACAGATTGTATAAGTTCAATTAAATACAAGGATTTACGGTGTTCAACACCATTAGTGTTAGATAGCATTATTCATAATTTAATGTCATTAGTGTTGTTATTTATACTTGTGTTCAACACTAATAGTGCTAAATAATATTCATTTTCTTTCATTAATAGAATAGAAGCTAGTTGCTTGTTTCTATTAACAAATAAGAGCAAAACTAATGTTGGATTTTTGCCCCCTCACTATTCCAATTTTTCTAAATATAGTGTAGAGGGGATGGGGGAATAAACCTATTCTTTTGGGTGGAATCAAAAAAATTGGGTCAAATTTGCTCTCTAATTTATAGATATCAACCGTTACGTAAGGACAAAAAAATCAGCTGTCAAATTGTTTCCAACAGATAATTTTTGATTTCCAACGGTTATCTCCAAAGACGTGACAAAAAAGCTATAAAAAAATAGTAAAAATAAATAAAAATTAAGAAGCATGGATATTAAAAATTCTATAAATACCCATACTCTTCACTCCAATTCTTCAACAAATCTTTAATCTCTCCTCTCACATAATTCTTTCGTCTACTTCGCCAATTTCTTTTCCTCTACATTCCATTTCTCATTCACTAAAAACAACAATGTGGGAGAATCTCAATTCCAAAAACTCGTCAAGAGGGCCAAATTGTAGAAGTAATGTAGAACGGATGAAAAAGGTAGAAGTAATGTAAATTGTCTAACTTGTTAGTATATAAGTCAAAAATTGTAAATAGTGCATAGTCCTATAATTTGACAGTTTATTTCAATTGATGTGCAGTAATCTAAAAATATAAACTCAATTTTTTCCTCAACCTCTTCTCCCTAAACATTATTTCAGATTAGGGATGTCAAAAAATCCATTAAACTTTGAAAAGTTTGGAATACTATCTTTTTTTTTGTTTTAGACATCAATGCAACGAAAATAAGCAATTAAAAGTAATAAATCACTTTTAACTGTTTCTAAATAATTAGATTAACAAAGTCAATTTATCCAAGATTTGAATATGACAGTTTGTAAATCGAAAGCAATAAATAACACCGATATAATCATGGAGAAAACCCTTTCGCAAATTATCAAAACTCCGGCATTTTGCCAAACATCAATCTACTATAAATGATGAAACTTACAGTATGGTCCAAACCCAACTAACCTTTAGTCCCCTCCCACCTTCTTCATCTAATCACTTTGACCCTCCTGGGCTGCGTGCTTCTCACACCAGCTTTGAACCCTTGGTATCATTTATCTCATGTGGACCTTCAAGAACGAATCTCGTTATTTAGCACCATAACTCCAAGTGCCTCTTCCCAAAATTCTAGCAACTTTGAAGGCTAATTGACGAATATAGGTTTGGTGTTTGATCAGAGATCTCTTATGTTTTAATTATTATTGCATATAGAATGTTTATAGCTCAATCAAAAAATCTAAGCTTGAATGAATCTAAGAATCAAATAATATGGTGTTTGAATCATGAAATCAATGAAAGTGTTTTGGATCTTCAAACGAATGATCTCTATGAAATAATTATGATTCAATACACTTTGAGACGTTCATGAAGTTAAATGTACATAGGAAAAAGTGTTTGGTATGAAAAGAGCTAAGAAAATACATGTTTAAACTAAATAGGGATTCTGGTCGTCCAACCGCTAATCGAACGCTAGGCTAGCACTAGGCGAGCGACGTATCTGCCGCTCAAGCGCTAGGCAGGCAAGCAACAAGCTCGCTACTTTTGCTACTCGAGCACTTGTTAAGCGGTAGGCTAGCGAAAAACGTCCTTCTCAATATCAACTTCTTCAAGTTCAAATTTTGATCTTCTTCTTGGATTTGTTTGACATCTTTTTGGACTCTATCAACTTCAAACTATTTTTTACAATAACTTGGACTTTTCAAACCTATTTTGACTTTAATTACAACTCGATTAATTCATAATACAAATCAATTAAACATGATTTTGACTTTAGGAAAATGCCAATTACAAATTAGATTTAACAAACTTGACAAGAATTACCCATATAATCGGATAAAACAAGCAAGGGTGGTACGAGAACTGTTTCCTCAAAGCGGGTACGGACTGGGGTTTAATTTTTTTTAAAAATATATATATAAGTTTTTTATCAAATTAAAATAAAATAATAATCATCCTTTCTAAAAGGAATATGCGTTGTTCTTAAAAATTGGACCAAAAAAAGTAATAATTTTCATCAACTAAAAACATAAAAAAAAAAAAAAGAAAGAACAATAAACTCCCGCTTTGCCTTAACCGGGTTTAGGGATATGGTAAGGTGACAAAAATATCCGGTGGGACGAGGGACGGAAATGACTGGCCTACCCTATTGCCTTCCCTGTTTCACATTAGAAGTTCGCCCCCAACTTTTTTCCCTCTGGATTTTTACCCTAAACATTAGGTTTGCTCTAAGGGTTCGTTTGATTGCAAATGTGGAAAATGGGTGGGAAGAAAATGAATTTTAGGGAATTGAATTGCTTAGAAATTGTTTTACTAGGAATTTTAATTAATTGTGTTTGATTAGTATAATTTTTTACCAGAAAAATGTTGAAATTTTGGATCTTTTGGTGTTCGTTTGACTTTGTTTTTCATAGAAATTGTCCATTAAATGGAAATTTTACACAATTGTGGATAAAATTTCTTTTCATTGCCAAAAATAAAATAATAAAAAAGTAAAAAAAAAAAGTTGGCTGGATTGGTGGGAATTGGTTTTCTACCAATTTAAGGAAATTGCACCCGTGTGAAACAAATCAAGAAAAGTAAATTCTTGGAAAAGTTTTTGCATCAACAAGGCAAAATGCAAAGTTGGATCATTTTTCATGAAAAATCTTGGGCTATCAAACAGGCCCTAATATTATATTGTGTGTGAAGATGGAGCAAGTTGAACTTGTATCCATTATCTTTCTGTTAACTACCTAATATCATGGTAGTCTCCTTACCACAAGGCCACAACTCGCGAGTCTTCATGGCACAGAGTTTTTCTTGGGGGGAAAAAAAAAACAAAAGTTAACAAAATAAGAACTGTTTGGGTCGAGTGAATGCCTATAAGCCTTTATTAAGGCTTGCTCAACTCAATGTGGTCATTTTACACGTGCTTTTCGTAGCCATCAACCAAGTTATAATATGTGTTATTGGACTTCCCATAGATGAGAAAAAACACGGTTGTCAAACTATTTTTATATGAAACGTAAAAGACTATAAGATCGGATTTTCACTAGAAAAGAAAAGAAAAAAAAATATTATTGTAACATTTCATGTGGTTCTGTTCTTGTACCAACAATTCATTGATAATTGATTGAAGTCCCCGATGTCCTAGGTATAGTTTCCCACTAGCAAGATGAAAAGAATGGACACTTCAAATGTGAGAATAGACATGAACATTGATATAGATCTGGTCAACTAGCATGCATAGCTGTGGAGATATCAAAATCTTGCCAAAGGGCCCCTTGTTTTCTTGTTTCTTCTAACAATATAATGCATTTTTAGTATATATGCAATACATATAAAGATGCATATTTGTATATGTATAATGTATACATGAAGACATTAAGTGCAAGCATTCAACAATTATGCAAACAACTCATGAGAATTATAATTTATTATGAATACACATACATGTGACATAAAAACTTAGTGTCGTATATCGTAACTCTACACTAGGGCTGGAATTGGTCACTCCACTAGCGAGCTGATCAGCTAGCCACCTCATGCGAGCTCGTTTGCAAGTCGGAAGAGCGGCTCACATGTTACATTTGCCTCTTTTTTCAACTACTTATATTTCTTGTTGCATTATTTTACCTAATCTCGTCATCATTTTCATGGAATGAAGATAGTTTTTCAAATTCTTGTCAGTTTTTCAAAGAGCCGACAAAAAGGCTAATAGTATTACACTTTTGGTAAGATGAAAGAAGAATTAAGATTAATATTTCTCAACTACAGACGTAGTATTTCTTTAACTTTTGATGTTATGTGTTTGTTGATAGTAATCGGTACTCACTTTTAGTAGCATTATAACTTAGTGGTGATAATTTGACTAGTGAAAAATAATTTGATGTTAAACACATTACAACGAATTCACCTTCGTCACATTGCACATTCTTTACACAATTTTAATTTGATTAATAAAATAATCAGTAAATCATGTACAAGACGTGTGGTTAATGTAGCTATGTCAACGAGTTCAGCAAAAAAAAAAGCTCGGGTTCGGCTCGAGCTTTTTTGGACCCGAGCCGAGCCAGGCAAAAAAAAATGAGGCTCGGTCCGAGCTTTCTGCTCGAGCCTTAGCGGGCCGAGTCGGCTCGGATTTTTTTATTTTTTAATGTCAAATCTATATTTTTTTTACTTAAAAAATTTAAAATTTGTACAGTTTATACGTACTATAAATTAAATAAAAAAACTCGGGCTCGACTCGAACTTTTTTGTATCTAGTTGTTTTGGGCCCGAGCCGAGCTAAACAAAGCCCGTCAAAAAAAAAAATGAGGCTCGGCCCGAGTCGAGGCTCGAGCTTTTTCCGAGCCGTCCAGCCGGCGAGGTTTTTTGTCATCCCTAGGTTAATGATGTTATTTTGTGGCATCTGCATGAGTGAACATTTTCTTTTCGTTCTGGTAAATAATTTACATATAATTGTTTTGTTAATAACTTATTGTCAATGATAAAATGTGGTGCTCATATGTAGGTAGTCTAGATACATTGGGAAATGCGATATACGAGATATAGAGTAGCAAAGGTGTAATTTTTTTTTCATATTTCTTAAAATAGTATTAATAGAATTCATTTTTTTTTTTTTTAATTTGAAGGAAATTATAATACTTTAGGAATGTTTGTTATCAATTTCAAAACGAAGCTATTTTGGCTAATGATGAGTGAAACATATGCACTTTGTTTTATAATTTAATACACAGACCATGAAAGTTTAAAAAGATTTGGTAGGTATTACTCATACCAATAATGCGCACCTTCTTTTTCGGAAGTCAATCGTTAGAAACTCCATAGTTAAGAGTGCTTAACTTAGAGCAATTCCATGATGGGTGATCCCCTGAAAAGTTTTCTCAGGGAGCGTGCGAGTGAGGACAAAAGTATGCTGAAAAGACTCATGTTAATATAGTGGGGCCAGTATGTCTTCGATCCAACGGTCGTAACAGCTCGTTAAGTAGGACCCAGATCGTTACAAATGGTATCAGAGCCGGTTGCAAGCCGAAAATCGGGAACTAAGTGCTATGCGGGACAAAGTGCAACGCCATAGGGTGGGAGCCACCTCTAGAATCCTAACGCCTGGCAACGAATCCTCAGATGGATCAAGCACGACGAGGGATGTCGCGAGTCTAACGAGGGTTGATTGTAATACCCAGATCAGGAAAGTTTAAAAAGATTTGATAGGTACTACTCATAACAACAAGGTGCACCTTCTTTTATGGAAGTCTATCGTTAGAAACTTCACAGTTAAATGTGCTTGACTTGAAGCAATTCTATGATGGGTGATTCCCTGGAAAGTTTTCTCGAGGAGCGTTCAAGTGAGGATAAAAGTATGTTGAAAAGATCCATATTAGTACAGTGGGGACAGTACGTCGTCAATCCAGCGGTCGGTACAGCTAGTTAAGTGGGACCCAGGTCGTTACATATAACTTGTTATATTTTCATGTTTTATGAAATGTGATTCCCATTTCCCTAACTTTAATTTTGATACATCCTCTTTGTATTTCTCTTTAGCTTTCTTATAGTGCAGGGGTGAGGATTCTCTGTTAACACAAGTATGTGTAGTGATGAAAAACACATTTAAAATTGTTTTTCATCTTGTATCAATTATTTTTCTTCCTAGCTGCAATATTTCATCCTTGTCTCAAATTGCGTGGGACTGAAATTGCTTTCACTTACTTCAAAATAATCTAAATTTTACATAAAATATCAATATATCCTCGTTACGAAGAATTATAGAATTGTGTAAATCATAATCTTATTCGAACTATGTTGATTTAACTTTTTCTTGAGTTTGAGATATATGAATTCAATATATTTGAATCACAACTTAGGACAAGTCGTTAGAAAGGTTGACTTCTTCAATATGCTTCAATGGTGAAATGCATAGCAATATCAGTATCTAGTATTGTTCAATATAACCTAGAGCTTGTTCGTAGCACCCTCGACTTTATCAATACCTAAGACATAAGTTCTATCAAAAGAGATCATATTTTAGATCGAGATGCATCACATGGCATAAGCAATATTGCAACCTGAATAGAAGCACGTGTTTGTATTCGTCAATGGCTACAAGAAGATGAATATGTCCTTCCGACATCTTTTAAGATGTGCAATTGTATCCTGTGAAGGTAGAATCGTAATTATAATTCAATTTTTAATTGTTATTATATGGTATTTATTTTAAGATATGTACAAGAAATATTCATTCGTTATAGTTTTAACTCCATCTACATATTGTAGTCGATCCCAAACCCGAACAAAGGGGATGAATTTTTACAAATTTAAAATTTCTTAAGTTCACATTTTTTTTTCATAAATTTACAACTTTATTATACTTATAGGAGTGCAAGTACAATATTTGAAAGAGAAAGGAAAAAAAAAATACGAGCAGTAAGTGGCTCGAGAGCCTGCTCGGCTCGTCCACTAAGGAGAAAGCTTGAGGGGCAAGCCGAACTTAGGTACCTTGACGTAAGTTGGCTCGCACCCTGCTAGCCCAACAGGCGAGTGCAAACCAACTCGGAGCAGAACGACTCGTCTCACCCCATTTAATAACCCTACTCTACAATATAGAGTCTTGGCTCAATTGAAATCATAGTATTCCTAAATTATATTCAATTGTATTTGTGTATTGGTAGTATAGCATACTCGATAAAAAAAACATGTACTATTTAAAGTTTTTGAGACTCAAACCTATAATAGTAATCATGGTACTTGTGTCTAAAAATAGGTTTTTTTTTTTTTTTTTTAGCTTGGTAAAAAGACTCATGCACCTACGAACCCATTATTTACCCACCTCAAAAGAGCATGACTAAAGAAATAGCTTTATATAGTGTCAACATGATCATGCACAACATATACCAATATCGATAAAATTTTGTCTCTAGACTAGACTAGAAGTAAGTAGGTACCCACAAAACATGAATATTGGATAATGATTGGTTCATGACTGGAAAATGTAAAATTTCTTTAAATAGGTAATTTTTTTACCATGCTTGGAAGAAAAATTAAATTACGGATTACCTTAGCAAAATAAGAAAACTCCATTACTCTTTTTAAGTCTTAAAAATTAAAAGCAACAAATACGAAGAAAAAATTATCAAAATAATTGGATAAATTGTTCATTTAAATGTATTAAAGCTATATTTGATACTACTTTTAGCCCCCCCCCCACGCCCCCCCCCCCNCCCATTAAAATGTATTTTTGGAAAAATGTACTTTGAAATAGTGATTTTTTTTTTTTAAGAATATGTAGTTAAAAAATAAAGAAAGATTTTGACTTTTCATGTAATATTATTTTATTAGAGAATGTACTAAAAAGATGAGGGAGAAAAATGCATTTTGGATAAAATGGAGATCAAAGAGGAGCATAGTCTCTAATAAACTTCTTAATGGAGAGTATTACATGGACAACCTTTTTTTATAATATTGTTATGTCTTCAACACGCCTCTTTTAAGTCGATTAGGTCATGCCTTTAGATGCCTCACTTGGAGCATTACTGTTATCCGAGGTAATGCATCACCTCTCTGCTGTACCTTATATTCGATTCGATGAGCATCTGCTGCAAGTCTCGTTTCTAATGTATTGTACAAGTACATTGTGCAAAGTGATTGATGTAATGACTTTGAAGTGGCGACGCTCAGTTAGATCATATCTTTTCAATAAGTATTCTGGCTATGGAAGCCAGAGGCCAATGATTGTTATAGATTAATACAATTGAACATGAAAAATGAGTCGTTGGGATAAGGCCACGTTTCAAACATCTAGAGGGGCTTCTTTCACCTATAAATACTAGACCCCGTATCAACTTAAACTAATGTTTTAAATTTGCAAGTAATCTACAATCCAGCAGTAATATACTTCCGTTCACCAGGTCTCGAATACCCAATATTCTCCATTGTAACTTGATTGTTGGAGTGTATATGACCATCGTATCCCGTCGGAGCTACGATATGTGCAGTCTAACATGGCTTTCAAAGTATGCAAATGTGGATGGAAGAGGAGATGAGATCTATTAACAGTTGGGCCCCGTCGAGTTCGAAGGTCAATAAATTGATTTCATCTATGGAAAACCACATTTTAAACACGAGAGAATCTCATGAGTGAAAAGCCTACATGTTTCCCTTCAAAAAGGGTTGTTCTAGAAGAGAAGATAAATGGAAACTTTGAAGAAATCAATTCAAGGAGATCTTCTACTTTGAAGCCTTATTCCTTGAAGAAGAAAGAGACATCATCTTGAATTATTGTCCTTGCAAAAAGATCATCTTCAATGGCCTCATTTGGAAGAATTGCTCATGACAAAAGGAGCTTCTTCCTTGGCCTCATGAGTAGAAGGCCTACCATTTGAGAATGAGCAAACATTCTTTAAAGAAGACAGGGGTATTTTGAATTAAAAAATGAGTGATCCGTTATAAGTGACAAGAGGAACTTTTGAAAATGAAATCTCGGAGGTTGGAAATGCCCAACTCCAATGACCACGTCACTGAAGATCTGGAAGGGTTGCCACATGCCTCACCACATGAGTCACCTCTACCAAATGTAGGCACAAGAAAGTATGCACATACCTTGAACACACCTCATCCTGGTTTCTTCCAGCCCCATCATCGAGGTCCATGGAAAAATCAACAAAAAGAAGTGGAAGAAATGAAAATGATCGTCCCTAAAATATGAGGGAAGTGAAGTCAACTCCATTGAAATAGAGATGGAGGTGGATGTTCTTTATAGTCGTCCATGGGTCTTCCCCATTGCAAACTTATTCAACAAGAGTGAAAGGGGCTTTTCTATCCCCTCATGAGCAAGAGCATAGACCTTCAAGGTCCATAAGTGTCGTTGACAGGTTGAAAAGTGAGGTGCCTATAGATAAGCCTCAAAATGATGTTGTACTTAGAAATAGGCGAGAAAGGAGAGCTATCAAGATAGAGGTACGTGAGCAAGCTAACCATATTCAACCTTCTCTTCCTCAATAGAGACAGGATGAAGCGGACCATCAAGATCCATCGAAAGTAATGATAATGATGGCAATCTTCCATTTTCTAAGGAGATTAGGCTAGCAATTGTCTTTCCTTTCCCCTAAAACTTTTTATGCTTTAGATCCTCTATATGAGAGTAGAGGCCACCTAGAAGAAAATTTCAAAACCTATAAAAAGTAGATAGGTCTAAAAGATATCTCCCTTGAGTTGAAATGAAGAGATTTCTACCTAACCCTTTCCAAAGGGACAAAAAGGTGGTAAGATAAGCCTCCTCCAAGGAACATAAAAAGTTGCCTAGAGTTGAAGATGTAGTTCTTCAACATGTTTATTTCCTTTTGAGCAACAGCAACCCCAATGAAGCACTTCCACGACATGAGATAAAAAGGAGGAAAGTCGCTAAAAAAACTACTTTAATTCGATTTACAAATGAGATGATCCACTAAGATATCTCAAATGCATGGATAGGACTATCAAATAACAATAAATCTTGAAGCTAGAACTCCTTTTTCTACCCAATAAGGATGCTTGTATAAAATGGAGGATATTATCGATAAATAGAAGTATGTCTTATTCATTAGTATCTTAGAAATATTTCACAATATTTAGGACAGTCAAACCAAATTTCATACAAGCTCTGCCATTTAAAGAAGATTAAACATAAGTCTTTATTTTGGAGGGATGTTCTTAATCAGTTAGAGGATATGAAGTACACTCTCAAAGAATTTTGTAGCAAATTTTGTACATGATCGACATTGATCCAAAAGTTTGTAGTTAAGCTTTGAGAATAGACCCTAAGTTCAACCATCACAGGGAAAAAAAAAGACACTAAACCCGGAATATTATGAAGCGCTCAAGGAAAGGTTAGCAAGCTGGTGGTAAATGGATTCATCAGGGAAGCCTAATACCTCAGGTAGATTTTCAACCTAATATTGTTAAGGAAGTCCAATTTCATTTCGATAGATGTATAGACTTCTCAAAATTGAATAGAAAAAGTCCTAAAGAAAAATTCTCCTTGTAAAGCATTGACTAGTAAATTGATGCTACTGTGGAATACTTCATGTACATGTGTTATGGCTACAAAGTCCCATGTACCCTCTCGATGAAGAGCATACCCCATTCATCTCTAACAGATGTCTCTACTATTATAAAGTGGTGCCTTTTAGGTTGAAAAACACAGTAGCTAACCTATTAAAGATTGGTAAACAAAATGCAAAACCCTAACAAATTGGTATAAGTATAGAGGTGTATGTTCATGACAGCTAATGAAAAGCTTAGAAATCAGTGACTATGTCGACCACCTAAAACAAGTTTTCCACTTTCTGGGAGGTACAAGATGTGGCTGAATTCCATGAAATGTGCATTTGGTGTTGCCTCCAAAAATTTCCTAAGCTATATGATTACTAGAGAAGCATAAAATCCAATCTAGAGAAGTTTAAGGCCTTGGTAGAGATGAGATCACATCAAAAACCCAAAAAGGTACAGAGTCTTACTGACGAGTAGCAACCCATATTTGTTTTATGTCAAAAGACATTGATAAATGCCCCCATCTTCAAAATCCTCAAATGGAGAAATATGTTTTAATTGATGGAGGAGTGTGAATAGGCTTTCCAAGCCTTGAAGGATCACCTTGACCGGGCCCGTCTCTAAATCTAAGGTTGGAGAAGCCTTATTGCTATACTTAGTTGTTGTAGAAGAGGTTACTACCTCCATGCTATTACAAGAAGAAGACAATCAACAATTGTCGGGATAATAACCCAAAAGATTATTAAACTTTGTCAAAAGGTATCCACAAGGTCACTAAACTTTAAAAATTACCACAATCGTTATTAAACTTTTCAATTTGTAATCCGTCCATCACTAACCTTACGATCCCTAAAATATTTGATGACATGTTGACGTGGCTGCATATATGACATTATTTCTCAGCTGATTTGCATCCATGTATGCAGTCACGTGAGGTCAGTGATGAACGAGATTACAAATTACAAAACTTAGTGATGAATGAGTTGATTTTTAAAGTTCAATGACCCCGTGGAAACCTTTTGCAAAGTTTAGTAGCCATTTTTGTTATTATCCACACATTTCCTATAAGATTTTCATGAATGTAATAGTTTTTGGAGTTTAGTGGGAAGCCTCTAAAAATTCCTCAAACATGTCCCTAGATAAGATGGCAAGGTGTAGAGAGGTGTTTAGGATACCTGATAGCATTGTGCTCATCTTACCTAAACCCAACGAGAGAGCTTGCAACCCGAGGCTTAGGTATGTGATCATAAGTAAGCACATCTTTAGGGACGGTTTTAGGATGTTATTGCACCCTTTCTTTAGGTTAGTGCTAAGATCGTACGGACTTGCCCAAATCCAATTGAACCCGAAATCGTGGAGTCAGATAGTTGGGTCTTAGATGTTGTTGATGAAGGTTAGTTTAAGTTCTGATATCCCCTTTTCAATCTTCCACACATTTATACTCCCAAAACACTGGCGCGAGGAGGGGAGCAAGTCTAGATGGTGGTACTATACGAATTCCTATAGGACTCATTCTCCCTTCGTGGTTGGTCTGCCACCATCGATTAAGGATTGAAAGCGGAGATGGTTTAGGGCTTTGGGATGGTGAGACACCAGAGAGGACAACCCTATGGTACCTCTAACTGTTCCCTATCTCATTCTCTATCGCTAGTAAGTTTCGATTGAACTTTAAAAATTGGTCTTCTATTGATTAGCTATTTTACCTCTTTTTGTTTATGTCCAAATTCTTTGCAGATGTGTTAGATTTCTTCAAAACAATTTGACATTATTCAAGATATTTATTAGCTCAACTCTGACTACAGAGCCACGCTGTGTTGATTGACAAGAACAATTCATGGAGCATAACCTGATGTATTCACTTTGTAAGTTTTCAACTCGATGAAGTACTTATCCTTAGTTTATTAAAGTGCTAATAGTGTAATGTTTTGTAAAGAAATTTTCTTCGAAAATTCCTACGAGGCCGAACTCTGCTTCCATCCGAGAAAGCATTGCTACTACTTGAAAGTTGAATGCAAACTCGTCTTCGTACAGAAAGCAGAACGAACGCATGTTGCAACTGAGCAAAGCGTCAACCACCTATGTAGTGGTCGATGAAGATCACAAGAAATAGGTTTCTCAATTAGTAAATAGAAAAAGTTTGGTCCATCTGGGATATCCTTACAGCCCACCATTGTCGAACTCTCACCTCCTAGGATTTCTTCTGGGATCATTCTGAATAAAAAGGGCTTCCCAAGCCTCTATTGTAGATGATGAGGCTTCGAAGAGGAAGAAACATTCATCTTCTCCTTGGTTCGAAGCTTTTGAAGAGTGTAGATGTTCCTTAAAGAAGGCAATGAACTTTCTGAGGAGTAAAGATGATGAACTCTTCGAGGTTATACTTGAGATGTTGTCCCCAATGACTGCCTCAACTGCCATAGCTCATCACGATTGTGGATTGATGAGTTGCAAGACCACATCATCTCTTATAAGGCCGAAGACTTACTGGCTAAGAACAATGCTTGTCTGGTGAGGGCTCTAAGTATGAGCCAGGCGACGGAAGATCTGGTCCCTAATCATAGTGCCAAAATGACAATTTAAACCAAAAGATTGAAGCCTTTACCGATTTGGATGAGAAAGTGAAAAAACTAAACTTAGACTTGACGAAGCTATAGTCAAGAGAACTGAGGCTGAAGTGAAATAGGACTCGGTGGAAATCAAAGTTAATAGCATAAAAAATGAGCTCCATGAGTCGAAGTCCTAGGTGGCTGCTCTAACAAAGAAGGTCAATTTATCAAAAAAGCATCAATGCCTTGTGGCGGCACTTGAAACTGTGAACAATGAGAAAACAGATTTGGAGCTACTTGTGGAGGCTTAGAAAGAGCAGATCGACTCCTTGAACGTCGAAATGAAATTGGTCAGTGGAGTGGTGGTGCAGAATTATATTGATAATTTTGATAAGACATCAGAATATGATGATTTTCCCAATTATTGGGCTTCCTGGAATGCCTGGCAAAGTGTTGGCCTGATTGCGAAAAGTTCATCCAGAATGAGATGTGGTTTCATTAAAGTAGAGTTTGGCAGGCAAACTGGGGGTCGACCAGATACTGTAGTCGAAGAGGCTAATGAGGGCGACATAGGAAAAAGGACTGGCGACATAGCCATCTAGACCCCATAATTTTATTCTTATTTTTGTCGTGGGAGCCTCAACTCTTCTGCTTGTAATCAAATTAATATTAATGAACTGCGAGATTTACTCTATTTTACTTATATGCTTCGCATTGACTAACAAACGTCATTATCCGTTGACCTGGTTTTGATGTTAGTACTTTAGTGTAGCTTTTAATTTAACCAAGTTCAATAATACCTTAAAAACAGATCATGCTAAAATCATCATAATACACCTCAACTTAAACAATTTACTCTTATCTCTTTGGATGAAGCAAACATCATTGCAAGAGGTTGACGCACCTCATCAAGGACACCTTCCATGGTGAATGGTTCATCCATGGAAGGAATTATCTTCAGAGCATTAGAGGTGACCTCCTGTGGGGTGTCTCGTACCTCAGCTTTTGAAGTACGCATTCTTGCAAGAGGATGATGCACCTTATCAAAGGCTCCTTCCATGGTAGATGGTTCATCCATGGATGGCATAATCTTTGAAATGTTAGAGGAGACCCCTATGGGGTATCTTGCACCTTAGCTTTCAAAATAGGCATCCTTGCAAGAGGCTGACATGCATCGTTAATGCTCCTTCCATGGTGGATGGTTTACCCTTGGAAGGCATCATCTTTAAAGCGTTAGAAGTGACTCCTTGTAGGGTGTCTCGTACCTCAACCTTTGAGGTAGGCATCCTTGCAAGATGCTAACGCAACTTGTCAAGGGCTTATTCTAAAGCATGTAAAGAAATATTCATTTATAAAGCAACATATTTATATATAAGAGCTTTGTAATTTCCCAAGTAGTACACATTCCCTACTGATAGTATCTCCTTAGGTACTTAATGTTCCATAGATGAGGTTTTTTTCCTTTCTCGATCTTCAATGTCATAGGTGTCTGCCCTTGATTCCCTTTTTATAAAGTATGGGCCTTCCCAGTTAGGTTCCAGCGTATCCACTCCAGGTTCAGGTGAGGGCATAAAGACTATTTTCATCACGAGATAACCAACACATAATGACCTTTTCTTGACCCTGGAATTGTAGTATCACATCATTATATGCTGGTACGAAGCGAGTTTGATTTGAGAGTTGTCCTTTTTTTTCTCGAAAGAAGTCGAGTTCATATCTCATTAGCTCATCGTTGGTGATTTCATAGAGTGTATATGATGAGGCGATGGCATGCCCACCTCTGTGGACTCATGGCGTCAAACCCATAAGTCATTAATAAGGGGATTTCCTCTATGACAGTTCGGCTGGTAGTGCGTAGGCCCATAATACTTGAGGAAATTCATCTACCCAAGCCCATTTCGAGGAGTCTAGCTTCTTTTTCAAGGCATATTTGATAGTTTAATTAACTGTTTCCACTTGTCCATTTGTCTAGGGATGATGGAACACTGATAAGTACTTTTAGATTCCTAACTCTTCGAATGGAAAATACCAAATGGCATATTATTTTTTCTAAAAAAAAACCTGGATGTATTGGTTTCAATAATTTTCGTAAGTGGTTTCGCCTCATCCCATTTTATGAAGTAATCAATTATGAACATAGCGTAGCTGGCACTGTCTTTTCCTCTAGGCATCGGCCTATCAAGTCAAATCTTTACTTGACAAACGACCATGGGCTAGTTACCACTGTCAGTCCATGGGAGGGTCGTCTCTGCACATTGGTAAAGCTTTGATAGTTGTCGCACTTTCACACAAAATGGAACGCATTTTTCTTCAGAGTAGGCCAATAATAACCTTGTATAAGCGCCTTTTAGGCTAATGCGAGTCCTCTAAAATGGTTGTCGCAAATCCTTTCATGGATCTCCCTAAGGATGCAAGTTACCTCATCTCCTCTATTATATCGGAGAATGGGGATGAGAAGCCTCTTTTGTATAAAACATCATCTGTAATACGAAATGTGTGGCCCTTCTTCATAGTTTACGAGCCTCTTCTTGGTCTTGAAGTAGGACCTAGTATTTGAGGAAAGCGAGGATCATCTGCATCCATGTTGGGAGGCCTTCGATTCGCATCAAATTTTTTCTCTACAACAATAGAAGGTCTGGCGTGGTACTCGACAAGAACTACCCTAAATAGCTTGGAATCCTTGCCGTTTGCCAGTTTTGACAAGGCATCTACGTGGGTACTTTCTACGCTTGGGATTTGTACCATTTTTTTATGAGAACCACATAGCAATAGTAGCTACGCAACCCACAACGAGATTAGAACCAATCCAAGAAATTCAACTAATCTAGGTTTTGGATTCGATCCAAGATTTATGAACTAAGCAACCAACACAATCGCCGATAATATGTTGACCTCTTGATCACACGCGTAATGAATCTAGACCGGTAGTTTGAACGCCAAAAGAATTCGATTCTTGATAAGGTCGAAGTTTGCTCAATGAAGAACAAGGTTGAAAGTATAAAGCCTCACAAGATTTAATCTCATGAAATAAGTATTTATACTAACCCTAAAAACTAGGCAAAAAACGGAATTAACTTACCAAAATAGTAAAAGTTCGTAATCTAATAAAATTCTAACAAAATAAGGAAATCGCGAAAAAGGGAAAATTTCGCCTAGTTTTTGTTCCTTACGGCTACGTGGTATATTTGGTCCCGGCCGCATGGAACAAAAAAAAAAAACTAACCTGAGTTTCGGTATATGCCTTAGCAGCCACAGACTATTATGTCTATGCGGTCGCATAGGCATAAATTTCAGCGTCACTTTTTTCTGCCTCGACTCGCATGATCCATTGGACTTCCGACCTTGACTCCAACATAGAACTTGCTCCTTTCTTTGTGATGAATGTCATACCATCAACCATAGCTCGAATAAGCAATGTCATCGCCTCTTTCACTCACTTCGCTCTCGATCAAGTCATCGGTCCTTCCTCAACTATCAACTGATCCTTCCCTAGGCTTGTCTTTATTGCAACGGCACCTTGGATCACATCATCCCTCCCTCTTCGAAAGGATTCATCCTCGAATCAAAACCTACATCAAACAGAGAGAGATCAAATACATTAAAAGTAGCTGAAATATTATACTCACCAGGTAGATCTAGCTTGTAAGCATTATCATTGATCCGTTCAATGACTTGAAAAGGACCATCTCCCCGAGTCTACAACTTTGACTTCCGTTGTTCTAGAAAATGTTCTTTTCTCAAATGTGCCAAACCCAATCACCATGCTCAAATGTATACTCTTCCGTCCTTTGTTTGCTTAGAAGCATAGTGCTTATTCTTCTGCTCAATTTGGAACTTTACCTTCTCATGTAAGGCCTTTATCATTTCTGCCTTCTTTTTCCCATCTAAACTACCACGTTCATTAACAGGCAAA
>CAIGRO010147478.1:0-12218 GCA_903798355.1 Fraxinus baroniana | reverse complement strand
TACAAACACAATTCATATCAAATTAAGACATAGTCAAGCATTTATATCAATAATTCATCATGTTTTGTTGCATAATTAAGCGTGCAAAACACACTTATCAGGTGGTAATGAGTCGAGTCGACTAACATGAGCTTGGTCGTGCTCAAAGTTAAGCTCGGCTCAGTCCACAAGCTTGTGAGCTCATGAGCCGAGCTCACAAGCCCACAAGCTTTTTTTAAAAAAATAATATTTTTTTCGCTTTGTTCTTCACATTTTTTACGGGCCCTTGTGAACTTTAGGCTCGTGGACAGGCCCACGAGCCGTTCGCGATCTCGACTGGCAGGGAAACCCCTATCTCGACTCGGGATTTCGGGTGTTCGCGAGCTTGACTTGCAGGGAAACCCCTATCTCGACTCGGGCTCGTCCCGAAATGAGCCCGAGTCGTCCATGGCCTGAGCTTTGACTAGCCGAGTCGAACCGACGAACTACTCGATCCTTTTACCACTCCCTAGGCACAATGGGTTAGGGGCTATCCCCCAAGAAGAAAGAAATTCACGGATAATTCTAGGGAACAGAAGTCTTAGCCCAGCATTTAGGATAATCGAATTTAAAACCACACATCCTACTGGTGGAGCGTTAGCTCGGTCAGACGAGGTGGGAATCACTAATTCTACCGAGTTCAGAATACTATATTTTTGCTCTTATGCTTGTCAGCATAGCCTCCGTCACCACTGACCTCTATGAATCTGCCCCCTATTCCTGTGAATCTCTCTCACGAGACCCGACCTCTTTCCTTTCAATATTTTGTTCAATATTTCTAAGATGACCTAAATCTTTTGGGTAAACTGTAGAGATTGGGACGAGTCAACATTTCTTGACAGTCCGAACTCGTAGAAGATGTGGATGTGGATGATACTAATTCTTCCTGTTGGTTACCCAAGGAATGAACCCTAGATTCATCCGAACTCATGCAAATGACCGAGGAGAAAATACAATAAAAAGAAAGGTATTTTCTGTTAAAGGAAATAATAGGAATATACGACCTTACTCAGAAAATAAATGAAAACTCAACAAACATTTGAAGTGAAAGAAAATTTGAGAAGCAAAAGTGTGAAAAACCATATTTAAAGAGAGGGGAGATGAAAAGGCAGAATTTGGACCGTTGGATGAAAAAGGAAGGGAAAATAAAAGGTTAGATTTAACCGTTCCAAAACGACGTCGTTTTGGTGAAAGCTTCCAAAAGAAGTTATTGAAGATGTGTGACAGCTCACCAATTAGACGAAGACACTTATCCAAACCATTTATTGTTGACATCCGACCAATTAAGACCGTTTACTATATGCACTTAACTCATGATAAATTAAGGTTGGATCTGCAAGGTCAACTCGTACTTATGACTGTCATGGTTTAAGAGGGCATAATGATTATAGATTCCTTACAAATTGTCAAAACATTCAAAAAATTAATGATATTTAGAATGAATTTATTCAGCGCCCACCAATTCCACGAATCATATGTTATAGCTTCATTCTCTAATCAAATCATTAATTATTAGTGAAAAACGCGTAGTTCGACCCTAATAACATCTAGAGGGAGGGGTGAATAAGTGTACAATACAGAATTAAAATTACTAATGAATTAAACAACAATAAGTCATTTTTTAATTCTTCTCTAGATGATTATTCATACAATTAGTTTATTTCTAAATTTGAATACTGCAGTTTGTATAATTAACCAATATAATGAAAGCAGTAAATCAACACCAGGATGATCACGGAGAAACCCAACTGGGAAAAACTCCGGATACTTTACCAGTCAATCCACTTTAAACGAATCTAACAACTTACAGTTTACCATACTAGACGACCCGTACTATCTGATCTCCCGACTGTACTCCTTACAGCTCTCCGTGGATCTCGTGCTTCCCTATACCAATCCTTAACTGCTGTTGACAAAGCTCTCTTGGAATCTGTTACCCTGCAGCACTCTAAACCTTGTGGATTAGTTTATTTCCTGTGGATCATGAAGAACGACCCGTTCTTCACAGACAGGAACTCATGTCAACTTCCTTCAATCTTCAGAACTCTGACCAGTTGTAGAGGAAGTAGTGGTTTGTTATTTGGATTATTGGGCTGATGTTTTTCTCACCAAAACTCTCACATAGATGAAGGTTGAAAGAATATAATACGAAATGATTCTCTTACAGATGAAGTTCTCTCAATTATTCAACCTTAAGAATTTCATACATAAAAGTATTGGTATTTATAGGTATGGTACAAAATAGATGGGCCATGGAAAAGCCTTGAAATAACGAAATAAAAATTTTCCGTATAACCCTCTCGTTCGAGCGAAAGCTCAGAGACTATCGAGCGACTGGCCCTCAAGCAAAGTCCTGGCAACGATCTAGTGGTGATGTTTCTGCTTTTGTAGCTTGAGCCAAACCTTAGCGACAGTCCAGCGAAAATTCACATCGTTTTCCTTCTTTTCCCATTCTCGAAACCCTAGACTCAAACACCTACCTTTTAACTAATTGCACATTACTCCTTGAACTTTTACAATGTATCAATTTCAGTCCATTTGTTCACAGAATCGCCAATTAAAAATTATCTAGAACCTAAGAAACTCCCCCTTTGATATTTTGTGACAAAACTACAATCAAAGTCAATGTAGTAATTAAATTAAAATTACAGACTCAAAATATGACTCAAACTTCAACTAAAAATTGTTTTGAACGAAATCTTTAGTTCATGGTTCAGTACTTGTTTCCTGAAATAGACAATTCAAATACCAGTGTAAAATGTGTGAAAAACAGGATCAATAATAAATATAGTTCAAACAGTTTAAGTGTAAAAATCATTTAAGCAATTGTAACTCATAAAGAATATTTTTCAGTTTTAAATTACAAGCTAAACTAAGACATAGTATCAATGCAACCCAACATAACAAAACGAAACATTTGCAACTATAAAAATATCAAAAACTTAATTTAGCAAAATTGAAGTTAAAAATGCAAATACTTCCCCTTACTGCAAACTTTTAATGATTTGAAAGCAGTAGGTAAATGTATCTATGTCTCACCCCCAATGACCTCTTAGACATAAATTGCAAAAACAGAAAAATTAAAAATTTCATTTTATATATAACAAAAAATTTAATTACATCCAAAATTTTGATATAAAGTATATCATATAAGCATAAGATCAAAATTTAGGTACAAACTGCCAAAAATATACAAAAATATATAGATTACTCCCCTTTTTTGTCACACAATGACAAGGGGTAAGCTTAGAACTATGAAGCACCGACAGCATCATCGGAGTCTATCCTCTTCTTGGAAGCATCATCCTAGTGACCACAAATCCATCGTAGAC
Source organism: Fraxinus baroniana (assembly GCA_903798355.1). Lineage (NCBI taxonomy): Eukaryota > Viridiplantae > Streptophyta > Magnoliopsida > Lamiales > Oleaceae > Fraxinus > Fraxinus baroniana. The sequence continues at coordinate 8,868 of CAIGRO010147478.1, read as the reverse complement.
CACGCTGTACATAGCCACTCCTCGAAGATTAGTGACATCAGTGGTAAGACGATTTCATGTAGCACGCAGCTGTGTGATCTCTGCCATCATACGAGCCTGCTGCTTGATAAGCACAATCACATGTCCAATAAGAGTGACCGAATGGTCGATGGGAGTAGAGGCAGAAAGAGCATACTCGGGAGGAGGAGGAGGAACCGACTTAGACAGAGGAGGATCCGAAGTAGACGTAGACGAGATATCAGAGGGAAGAGGAGCAGAAGGAAAATCGGAGGGGTCAAAAAGAAATCTGGTCATCAATGAGGTCAGCCAGCACAATCGGGTCAACTAGCTGTGCAGGCTCAGAAGAAGTATGAGATCGACTTTAGGCAATTGTGGTATGAACAATCGGCTGTGAAACCCGTCTCGGACCCCCCTCGGGAAAACTAGCTCCTAAAACACTGACTAACCTATAAATAAGGCAAGAGTAAGGTAGCCCAACCCTCGTCCCCGTCATATGAAAGGCCCTCAAGATCTGCTGGCATATGAAAGTAGGTAAATCAATATAATCACCATGCAGAAGGGCATAGAAGAAACGGGCATTCTCCATCGGTAATGAAGAAGTGTGGGAGACAGGCAATAGATTCGTGCACACAATACGCAACAGAATCTGACGCTCACTCGGAAGAGATCCTGTGCGAATAGCACCGAGACCTCCCTCCAACGGTGTGTTAAACACCGTCGAACGGACTGAGGAGTTCATCGAAAGAGAATCGGGAGTGAGATAGGGAAACGTGGGGTGGACGATCCGAGTAATATGAATGAAGCTCAAGATAACGTCCGGAGTAATCTTAACTACCCTACCCCGAAGAGACACCCAAAAAGAGGGATCACTATCATCATACATGTCAGTGTAGAATTCCTGAACAAGAAGACTCGGTGGGGGTACTAATCCTACCAGTAAGAGCTCACAACCCAGAGTAGAAAAGATAGCAGCGAGATCAGGGGATAGGTCAGACATGATGACCTCGCACTCAAATAGAATGGGACGCAGAGAGAACTGTGACCCAAAAACATCCTGGGCTACAGCAGAAATAAACCTAATCCTACTAAATGAGGTCAAGGCACTAGGAGTGGAAGGAGTAGTGCATACTCTCTTAGGCGGCATCTAAAAGAATTGAACAACAACATTAAAACCACAATATTAGATAAATGAACTCATGATATTCATGACATACATAAATGCACACAAAACAAGACAAATAAAATGACATGCAACGTGCCCTATCATGAATGCATGACGACATGCAGTGATGCCTAAACCTAGGTGACGCAAAGACATGACACGTGTCGTGGTGTTTAGACACGGGGACATGATGTCATGACATAGTGACGTGGCGTCATGACATAGTGACGTGATGTCATGACATAGTGACTTGACATCATGACAAAGGGACGTGACGTCCCCGTGTGGTGCCAAAACCAAGCACTATTATGCACACCGACACTTAATGCACGAACAACCTAAACATGCAATCACATCAACACAATCCACATTCCGAAATAACCACCCGACACTCAAACAGACCAACCCAAGTCCAAACTACTAACGCCAACGTTACCCAAACCATCAACCACATCTTCAAACACCCAAAATCACAAACCAATCACCACATTTACCCACCAAGTCACAATAAAATCCAAAGTAACCCAATGAACTTCAATGCAAAGAGAACATTCAAAAGAAAATGCCCAAAAAAGTTCTCAATCCTATTATTATTTGAAAATCATGCAAAAGTGGATAACAATCAATCACATTGAACAAAATATGCAATATATCATCAAGAACACAAGCAATGATGGCTAATCAACCAAGAAAACCAAAGAAAGTATGAAGAAAATCGCCAAAAATGATAATATACCCAAAAATTGAACAATTTACCTTTAAACATGATGATTTGATGAAATGGCTACTCAATGAAGTGGAAAGTGATGATAACAATGATGGGTAAGCAAAAATTTGATGTGGGTGGTGAAAATATGGGAGAAATTAAGAGAAAAATGAGGTGAAATGCGTAAAACTCCTGAAAATAACGTTAAAATTCAAAAAGACGGTATGTCGCTCAAGCAACCTTCGAGCGATAAGTGAGTGAGGTGGCTTCTACTGTTGTTGCTCGGGCGTGTTCCAGCGATAAGCTGGTGACACTACAATTGACAGAAATAGCACCAAAGATTTAAAAATTAATAAAAATAACATTTTTTTCAACAATAATACGTTACTACAAGTAACTCGAGCTTTTGACACTTTGATAATTAAAATCAAGCATGCAATTACAAGTCGAGCATTATCAAAAGGCTTTTCCACGTACTTAGTTAAGTTCAAGATGGAGTAAAGTGTATAAATGACTCATGTGTGTTAAGTGCCACTATCATCTCGTGAAAATGACTACAAATCTTAAATTTGTGAGAAATGATAGCTACCATCACCGTTAAATAAGTATGATCCCTACTGATGAAAGTAAAATCTGAATAAATTTTAGGATTTGAAAACGAGCTCAATTATATGATAATTTTTCTTTTCTCCCCTTGAATTTGTGCATATAATATTTTTCTCGCTTTTCTCGTGAACAATATCCTATGTGCAAACCCGTGTCCATTAAACGACTAAAATGACCCATGTAACGAATTTTAGGCCGGTTAACCTAAGTCAGATGACTACAGACACCAGGTTATAAAAAACTCCGCAGGCTTAATTACCCAAGTCAAGTAGGTTTCGAACACAAGTATAAGATGTACCAATTAGGTATACATTTTTTTTAAAATGCAACAATGCAAGGAGACTATCGCAAGATAAGGTTATCTAAATATATGCCAATTCATGTTAAAGGTCACCCTACTAACACGTGACTGTCATTCCAAATCTTACACACGCAGTCCAGACTCATTAACAATTTCATAGTGTGTGCAGTGCATATGATTACACGACGGCACATATACTCAATACTCCACATTAAATCGAACCAAACAATGGAAATAACATTGTAAAATAGATGAATGCTTATTTGGTCACACATGACATGTTTAAAATCATAATGATGTGTCGTTCGACAAAAAAAATATTTTTGTATTTTTCCCATTTTTTCAATTTTTTTTTAACAAACATTTAAAACAAATAAATGCAAACAAGAATAACATAAAAATAAATGTGGTGCATGCATGCACGAATGGACACAGTAAGCTGCGCATGCATGCACATAAATGCCAAATCAAGGTAAAATTTGAATGCCCTTACCGTGAAGAGTGGGACCATTTTCACGACCTTTCAGGTCGCTCCTTTTAACCTAAACTTTCTTAAAAGTAGAAGTCAATTGCGTTAACCAAGTTATCATTTCAGTTAAGTGGCTAACTTGATTGGCAAGAAAGTTAATGTTGCTAGTGAAATCCTGATTCTTACTTCTAATCACGCGATTACGATACTTAGGTCCAGTGTGTCCCAATGCACCACAGGTGTGGCAAGTGGGAATGAACCTAAGTCCAAACCTACTCGATGGTTGTTGTCGAATAGTAGGACGACTAACCATACGCCGCATGGTAGGTCTCGATCCTATGACATGCTTACCTTTGGGTTTAGGATAAGCAACCTCACGAGCTTTGTTGGTGGCAGGAACAAACGTGGTCTTAGATGTACAAGCAGTAGCATCATGGTTATCAACATAACCCAGCCATGCCTATTTCCGTAGACTTGTTCATCCCAAGCAGATTATTAAGCTTCTACGAGCCACTCATAAACAAATGGAGTTGAGCATTAGATTTATCAAGATCATTAATTAATGATTTAACTTTAATTTCCAAGTTTCATTAAGCAGCTTCAACCCACTCACTTTTCTAGTCGAGTCCTGAAGGTCACTTAACAGTTTTTCACGTTCAAGTTCAAGTGCGTTTACCTTTTTCAAGACAACTTTGTTGACCTTCTTAATTTTGAGACTCTCCTCAAACAATTCACGATAAGATTCGTGAATATCAGTCTCATCATCATACTCTTCTTCAGATTTTTCATTCTCATCTTCCTTTTCAACATTCTTAATCTCACGGTCAGATTCGATTGTAGCAATCGAGGTGAAGGCCATGAACTTTTGTTCATCCTCACCACCAGACATCTCATTCTGAGAGCAGAAATCTGACTCTTCATCACTCATGTCACGGCTAAAGTCTTATGACATTCTCTACCCGAACTCTTTTTTCAAATTAAGACATTCACTCCTAATGTGACTAACCCTATTGCACTCATGTCATTGGATAGATTGAGATTTTTTAACGGGAGTCCTAGATGTGTTTTTCTCACGTTTACGTCTCAAAGTTTACTAGGGACGTCACTATTTCGCTCCTGGGGCTTTCTCCTATTCCTCATCACCTTTTGGAATTTTTTAATGAAATAAGTTATTTCGTCGTCCCTAAGGGTCTCAATATCAGTGGACTCGCTCTCCTCTTCTCTAATAGTTTCATGGCGATAGATTTAACATTTTTAAGTTGTGAGACTGTGAGTTCATACGTTTGAAGTGATCCTACGGTTCTTCAATTTTAACGGCATCTAAGTCATTACTCTCTTCTATCGCAATGACATTAGGTCAAACCTTTCAGGCAGTTATCTAAGGACTTTTCTAACAATTTTTTACTCGGGGATATTTTCACCTAAGTTAAAGTTAGAATTAACTATGTCATTCAGCTTTGCATATAATTCATCAAACGATTCATCATCCTTCATTCTAATCTCTTTAAACTTAGTGGTTAACATCTGCAGTTTAGAATTTTTAACCGTTTTAGTTTCTTCGTGTGTGGTTTCCTATATATCCCAAACTTCTTTAGTAGTTTCACACATCCACCTCGTCTGAACTCTACAATAGACACAACCATGAACAGGGCATGAATGCCCTTACTATTCCAGTTACACTCATTCAAATTAGTTTTGGTCCATATTGAGATATCAGTGGGTGTGACTACACCTGCAACATTTGTTGTAGGTGGAGCCCGCTCATTTTGAACGCTAATCCAAATACGTTCATCCAACACTTTAAGGAAAGCTCTCATTCGAACTTTCCATTAATCATAATTGCTTCCGTCGAAGTATGGAGGTACAAACAATGAATGACTCATCTAGAGTAATATGATAAGGGTCAGGAATCGATTTAAGGCTCTGCTACCAATTGAAAAATGCGTAGTTCAACCCTAATAACACCTAAAGTGGGTGAATATGTGTACAATGCGGAATTAAAATTACTAATGAATTAAACAGTAACAAGTCGCTTTTGGATTATTGGGCTGATATTTTTCTCGCCAAAATTCTCACACATATGAAGGTTGAAAAAATATAATATGAAATGATTCTCTTACGGATGAAGCTCTCTCAATTATTCACCCTTAAGAATTTCGTACATAAAAGTTTGGTATGTTTCTGCTTTTGTAGCTCGAGCCAAACCTTGGCGACAGTCTAGCGAAAATCCTAGACTTAAACACTTACCTTTTGGCTAGTTGCATTTTACTCCTTGAACTTTTACAATGTATCAATTTCAGTCATTTTGTTCACAGAATCGCCAATTACAAATTATCTATAACCTAATAATTGGGGATCTCATTTAAGGTCGACTTCATAATTGTCTGATGGGGCCGACCTCAGCAACCAATAGGAATATGTCATTGGCGTACTTTCCTAATTCGATACTGTATGTTGATTTGACAAAAACCAATCAGGATTTAATCCATGAATTAATTTTTGTGTACATAACCATTTACCAAATGGTTATGGTGCTATAGCATAGTCCTTAATCCATTGACACAAGTTTCCAACCCGACACCGTTATTGACAATACATGAATGATAAAGATACATGTCCATCATTTCCTATAAAAGCGGGAAAGAATCCAAAAGAAAAGAGGGTGCCCAAGAATTTCATATTTCAAATATCTACTTTAATAAAAAAAAAAAAACACTTGTAATTCATAAGTAATTATCAATAAAAAACTTTATTTATATTTAAAGTTGTCCTGAATTTTGGTCCTACAATTTTCAATGTCAACCACAATAAAGTCTTTATTTAGATTTAAAATAATAAAGATAAATTTATCATTCTACATTGAGAACATAATAGTGACTGCAAACTACAATTTCAAAATTAAGAAATTAGTTTTATTATATCCAAAATCAGGTCTTCATTAAATTTTATTTATTAAATAATTAATTAAAAACATTTATATACTAAGCATATTAAGGTCACAATATTATATAATATATTGACATAGTTATGTATTAGTCACAATTATAAACGTCACAATCACATATCACAAATTTTATAGATCATAACTTATTTCTCGATCACAAATTATCAAATTAATTGGCCACGTATTATTTTTCGATCACATATTACAAATTTTATAGGTTACAATTTCTTTATCGGTCACAATTGATCAAATTAATAGGCCACGTAATATTCCTCGATCACAAATCAAAAACTTTATAAGTCACAATTTATTAATTGATAAAAAATTATCAAATTAATAAGTCACATATTATTTTTCGATCACAAGTCACAACTTATTTATGGTCACAAGTTATTTTTCGATCACAATATATTAAATTAATTGATCACTACTTGACATATTGTTAGTCACAATTACAAATTTAGTACGAATCTCACTTTTTTAAGGTCACGTATTATTTATTGGTCACACATTAACCAATTTATTAGTCACAATCAACCAAATAATTGGTCACAATCACTCTTCCCACCACAACAACCACCATACACCACCGCCACCTCCACTCTATCACCACCATTTTTTTTACCACAGTGCCACATCCACCTCACCAACATCGCCACCACAGCCAGCGCCACCACGACCAATTGTAAACTCGTGAGGCAAAATACCATAGTCGTCTTCATCTTCTCTGGCATTCTCCTCGTAATCTTCGACGTGATTTTTGTTTTCATTCTTAGACCAATTTGGTATGTTCCCATGCAATGATTTTTCGACAGTTTCATCAACTTGCTGTCTCTTACAGCCTTTCTAACACGACCTGCAATTGATTTTTTGACCTCAAATGGAGCATTTTCATTTTTACTCCAGATGCGTCAAGTTCAAATTGATCATTAGCGGTGATTGGATTCGAGTTTTTTACTCTTTGCTTGGCTTAGATAGGGTTTGAGTGTGAAATTGGATTGGGGTGAATGAGGTAGGTGGGGTATGTCGATTAATTTAATTTTATAATATTAGTACTAATATTTAAAAAATGTGTTATCGCCTAATTTTTGTATAAAAAAAATCTTAAACTTGATTTTTGAAGTTGGAACTTCAAAAACATGGTTGGATGTAATTTTCACTTCTACATTTTCAAATTTGAAAGCAATTAAATAATTAAAAGACAAATTAAAGAGAAAAGAGAATAAAAAAGGAAAGTCATTCTAAAATTCTTTTACTATTCATCTTTCCCAACACTCCTCCACCAAGTTAATTAAATGAGTAGCCACTGAAATTTATCCTTGGCTATCACTTGCACACTAAAAATAAAAAGGTTATCAAATGCTCATTGAACTATTCATCGCTTTGCTCATTCATCATTATTGTCATTTCCATCTGTACAATTGGCAAAAAAGTCACACATGACAGATGAAAAGATTACATTACAAATGAAATCCGTTAGGGTTTTGCTATGTGTCATGTGGGAATTTTTTGTCGAGGCTTCAGATGTGGGGTCATGGTCATGGCCGGCTTCCAAGTCTGAGGAGGAATGGTGTGATTTGGGTGAAGAAGTGATTTAGGGAAGAAACATTTTTCAATTTAATGTTTTTTTTTGTTATTTATAAAATACAATTTTCAATGACGTGGCTATGATTCACCCATTTTGTATGCCACGTCATTTTTTCATCTACCATGTAAAAACATTTGTCCTCTTGTATGGATGAAATTGGCTATGGTGATGGATGAATAAACTAATAAGTTTTTCAATGAGCATTGAGTAACCATTTAATTTTCAGTGAGCAAATAGTAATCATGAAAAAAGTTCAGTGGCCACTCAATTAATTAACTCCACCTCCACCCCGAACACCTCACTTGCCCCACCACCACACCACCACCGTCTTCGCAACCGCCACATCAATACCAACAATTGTCTACCGAAAAAGAATATTTTAAATATTCATTAAACCCACTTATCCCCATCTTATCAAAGGGCTTTAGAACCATTTACTTATCTCTACCGCCTTAAGAGGTAACTCTTCCTTAGAAAAAAACCCTCCCAACCTTCATTTTCTTAGCGATAACTAGGCCACCATCCATTGGTTAACACTATAAGCCAAGGGAGAATTTCCATCTGATTTTGCAAAAATAAGGTCGTAAAATGGATACATAAAAGTATAGATCAAGATCTAAGAAACTCATAAAATTATTGTAAAATGTAGATCCTTTTACTTATCTCAATGTTTTTGCCAATGGACTCGAGAACCAAAAAATGTCAGTTTCGGAAGCTTTAGAGGATCAACAATTTAGAAAAGACAAGTTCGAGAAGTATTTTGATATGGAGTATGTTTATTTCAATAAAAATGATCATTATAATTAGGGGATGTCAAAAAAGAGGAAATTACACTAAACCAGGTGCTTAGTTTTGACTTTTAAAAAATCAGGTTTATACTTTATTTAATCAAAAATCAAGTTTTAATTTTTACCATTAATATTAATAATGAAATTTTTTAATAAAAATGTCTTATTATGATATATATTTAGGAATAAGAAATACAACAATATTAAATAAAAAACACCATTTGTCTATCTTTTAACTCATATTTCTTAAATATTGTGCCATTTAACTTTAACATGATAATTAAAATTTTAAATTTTAAAATTA
>CAIGRO010147459.1:0-11728 GCA_903798355.1 Fraxinus baroniana | reverse complement strand
TTTATTTAAGTAGGAATAAAAAAATAAAAGGCTTAGACGGTTTAACCGAGTTGAGCCATAAAATATATCGATCATATATTTATCATGGCCGCACTTCAACATTTCCAACAAATTTTAAATCGCTTAAAACGAATATTCGTAACTTAAAATACCCAACTAAACGTGTAAAAATAAATAAAAACCAGCTTAGCCGGGCCAAGCCGAATTGAGTACAGCCGATCCATTGGCTTATGAACAGTAATTGAGGAGGTGCCTCTTTTACTATAGGTAGAGGCACATATGGTTCAAAAGTAGGAAAATCTTTTAATTTTACATATAAAATATTTTATTGTATAAATGTATGGTTGAAAATAAGTATAAAAATTAAAGAGTTTTGAAATAAGCTAAGAAATTTCGAACATGAATTAATCTATTTGTACCTAACCTTTTATATAATATTTGTCCGACACGTAGCATAACCGCTCTAACATTGCAATTCAAACTCTTACACTTTCATAAATTGTTCGGTTACCAACTGATTTTCTCGTTTATATAATCAATTAAATCAAACTTATTAAACTATTTTTAATTATTTTCTCCTTTATATAATAACTTTAATATCACTGTAGCAGACCTGACTCTGAAAAGAGTGGGATTTTGACATTTTATAATTTATTCCAAAGGATATTCAATAATGGTAAATAATAACAGCATCTCCCCACGGAGACACCTAGGGTGTGTGTGGTAGAGATTAAAATCAGATTAAAATTGAAAATATAGTCGTTATTGTTGACTTTTATTAGACGGGTGAGACCAATAACGGTCATATTTTCAATTTTAATTAGATTTTAAGCCNAACAGGTTCCTAAACATCAAATTGCACCAAAATTTGGTGTAAATGTGCTCCAATATGACACAATATGGTGCGACACTATTCATTTTGCATCATTTTTTCATAATGGTGCAAAGTCCAATTTGCCCATTTTTTTCATTTATCAAAAAATTTGTTGAAGGGTATTTGTGTTATATAATTTTTAATACAATTATTATTATTAAGGATGTTATTTGTATTATTATTATTATTATTTGCATTTAAAATAAATTTTAAATGTTAAAAATGATAATTACAAAATTAATTAAAAAAAGAATAGAAAAATTATGAGAATTCAATTGCAATGATATTTCGACTTTATATTTAGTAATTTAATATGTTTTAATTGTACTATTTTTAATAATATATTTATTAATGAATTTAATATTTTCTTTAATTTAACGTAATTATTTATTCAGGAATTTATATATTTCTAAAATAAATAAATAAATAAATTATTAAAAATAAAAAAAGAGAAGAAAATGTTTAAATACCGTTCATTTAGTTTATGTTTTGATTTAATAATTGGAAATGAATTTTAATTTAGCTCATGTTTGATGCACATTATTTCTAAAAGAATATATTTTTTTGATTGATGTGATGGGAATATGTGGTTAAAAAAAAAAGAAAAATTATTGATATGATGAAAAATATTATTTTATTGAAAAATGTGTTGTTAAAAATAAGTAGAAAAATGAGAATGAAAAAAATAATATCGATCAAACAGAGGCTTTAGTACAAGATTTGATGCAGCCATAGAGACCGTCTAATATCTCATTTGACACCAATATTTGAAAATAATTACCTGAAAATGACCAATATTTGTTTTTGCAAATCCAGATTTCATCTTTAAAATTTTACTTACTCGAAGATTTCTGTTTACCTGGGATTTGGACAGGAAAAGCCAAGTTAATGCGTGAATGTACAAAACCCTAAAATTTGTCTTGTTCACGGTTTACCAGCAAAACCTAAAACCCTATCCCAAGTCCCACCGCAGTCCTCTTTCCCACCTATACTGTTTTACTGATTTTTTCAAAAGTGAAAAGAGGGAAAAATAATGGAGGTGGAGAAACTGTACTCTGCTAGTGCTTTTTTGCAGAGGATGATGGGCTCTGTGGTTCTTGGAGCAGTTTTTGCTGCTCAGAATTCTTTTGTTTTGCTTCTTTTATTGGTACATTCTCATACCCTTTAGTGTTTTTTTTTCCCTTAAGAGTTTTGGGTTTATTTCACATTTTTGCTAATAGAAGGCTTTGCTTCTAATTATTATTTGTAATCTTGAATTTTTAGCCTCTTTTTTTTCTCCCTCTGTTTAGAATGATGTGTTTGGTTGATGTGAGACTTCCAAGCGAAGTAGAATCTATATTCTAATGTACATTTTTTTATGTGAATATCATCTTGCCCAGGATCATAGATTAGAAATATATGCTCCATTAAAATCAAATTACTTTTTGGTTTAGTTAATTCTTTTTCCTTGTATAGCTTTGTGAACTTTGGTAGCATGGCTTTGTATGTATAAATGTCACATTCTGATATGCCAAATGGGTTAAGATATAGATGAAGATTGAACTGTCTATTTCCTGATTCATCATTCAAGTGACTTTGGGGTTCCACCGGTTCCAAAGGCCAAAACCCGGAGTAGCTGGTCCAGTATTTCAAGATATAGATACAAGAATGGCTTGTGGTAATCTTCTTTGACTTCTCTGAAACGAGCCGATCTTATTTGAGATTCAAAGGATTAAGAAGCACGGGATTGAATACATGATATGGACTTGCATAGAGAAGTTCAACAATTGCATTCATTTCTTCTTTGATGCTCTGTTATGTGTGTGTATAAAAATAATATACATTTTGATAAAAATGTTCATCCACATCATTGATATTAAGCCCCTGTTTGATACCGATTTTAATCTAAATTTAAGTTAACAATCAATTTTAACCGCATATTTTATGGTCCCACAAGTTTTTAACCACACATTCCATCTATTTTTGTCAAAATCTACTAAAAATTTGATTTTAATCCCTACCAAACATGAGCAAATCTGTATATAAACTTAACATACAATCTATAAATTCGTATATAAGATTTTCTTACATTTCCACTCTTTTTATGAAAGTTCAATTGAGTGTTAATTTTTTTATGTCCACTCCAAACTTTGTGGAGACGAGCTAATGGGAGAAGATTTCTAGTGCTCCTAGAGCAAGGAAACTTAGTACTCCTTGCCATATTTGTGTTAAATAATTGGGATCCGGACATGCACACATCAATTTTATAGTGTTAGGGAGTTCTAAGTTTTCATATTTTGCGAGTACTAGAAGTTTTCTTGGACTAATACGTCTGATGTGTGTTCGTTGGAGAAGTATTTGGCATGTGTCAGAGAACTGTCTGAAAAGTGAATACTCAAAGAATCAAAGGAGGCACACTATTGTTCAGATTTTGCATCCCTGTTCACCATGAACATTTTGCCCTCTTGGAACTACCTGCCTTCTTAGTATGATGGTCTTTTTATGAAATCTTTCATAAAAATTAATTAGCTTATGAGGAAAAACTAGAAGTGAGTTTTCTTTACCAAAACTTACATATTTTACTTAAGAAATACCTCAGGCATGCAAATGATAGATGTAGATGCATTTGTTTATTAATTTATTCTTTTCAAGTGGAGTGATGTTCAGGTGCTTTGTCACTGTAAAGTACTTCACTTAATTCTGAGGGAAGATAGGATTCAGATTCTGCCGTTTTTTGTTTGGCATCTTGCTCAGACTGAAACTAATCAAAAGTGATATCCTATTGGGCTTATGGTAGTGATACCCTGTCTTTGCAATCTTTATATCCCCACACTAAGATTACAATGAAAACTTGTGTACATACTGGTCTGGGATATTTTATCAATGTACTTTAATAATCTTTCCTTTTCCTTTTTTTCCTCAGAGCGGACCTCTGCCTTGTGATATTTATGTGTTTCCACATCCATCAGACACAGAGAAGAGGTATGGGGATTTTTCTTTTCGAGTTTTAATTTTATTTTAGTTATTTGTCAGAGAATGAAAAATGAAAGGACAAACAACTTATCATTGGATTGTCTGATTCCATATGCAGATTCCTGTTTGGCAACCTCAAGAAAGATATAATGTCAGAGGAAAGCCAGAATTTGGGTGAATGTGTTGATGATGAGGATGGCGACAATGATGACGAAGAAGATGGTGGTGATGATGATGACGATGACGATGAGGATGATGATTCTGGAGAAGGGAGCGACATGGATGATGATGATGCAGATTCTGATGATGAGGTTCAGACTAATGGAGATGTAGGCAGCGACGACGACGACGAAGACGATGAGGATGATGATGATGATGACGACGACGACGACGACGACGACGACGATGATGACGATGAGGAGGAAGATCAACGGCCACCAAAGAAGAAAAAGTGAGAATCATTTTTCAAACTTTAATTTTCAGTAACTCAGTTGGAGAACTTACATGTAGCATAGCCAGGAGGATTTGTTTTGGTATTTATTATGAAAACCAACATTTCTGATTATTATTGATTGTTTAACCTTGGGAATCTTTTTCTTAATCTATGCCCATCATGTGTTTGTCGTGGATCAATGTTATTTAATGTTCACTATTTAGAGGAATTCTCGTCATCTGCAATTTTTACTCCTCGCTTATTGTGGCGATTTCGAATCTTTTCCTCTAGTTTACAAGGCAACCTCTCTAGCATTGGCCATTGCGATCTCCGATACTTCACTAGATTAGCTAGGGTTTTACCTAGTGATGCAGTATGTTATGTAGAACAACAGAATATTAAGAAGAATAAGGAGGCGATGGGGAAGAGAATTCAGGAGAGGAGAGAAGAATTGGAGGAAATCTCAATAATTTGGAATTCAATGTTCAATAATATATGGTTTGAGTCCAAATTGACGAAGTTCGCCACCGACCTCGGGTTGTGCAACTCAATTTACCCACCCAAAAACACAACTATTCCTGATTGCTTCTACAGACAGAGAGCACAAGTTTTCATCTTGCATGCCTTTGATAGTTGTTCTATACTGTTACGTGGGACTGACTGGCTTCCCCGGTTTTTTGAAGGATAGAGTGGTAAAGCGGACAGTGTTCAGCACTACCCCATTTTGTGACAGCCTGTGCTGCACCTGTCCAGCCGAAATGTGTCAAGACTCCTACTTCCGGTCTTCTGTATTAATCATTTTTAATACCCTTGTGGCTCACGTGCCTCTCTAAAAGTCCAGTGCAGCCCAACGGGAGAGGTTGGCCCGCCATTGCATCTATTTATCATAATCGACCTTCATTCATTACAAACCCACCACTGTGTGTGAAACACAACCGAGACAAAATATTCTCATTCTCAACTAAACCAAATACATTATCCATAAACGATAACATACAACAAAACAGTGCTAAGATTGACAATATTCCTTCTGAACCCCACCAAAATTTAAATTCAGATGTTCTTCAAACAAAAAATTAAGAGCCCTGCTAAAACCCAAAAATTAATGGGGTAAGGTTATAGAGAATGAAAGAAACTAATCGTCCTGGAAATTTGATCTTAACTCACCATTGCACTTATCCTTACAATTATCATCATCATCATCATCATCAGCTCATCAACAATACAATCTCAGTTACAGGGTAGTAGCTTAAAACATAGAAAAGAGTGGTGAGATGACGTTCTCTCTTAATTTCCTGGCATTCGTCGCTCAGATCTTAAAAAGCAGACCACCATGAGTGGCAAAGAAGGGAGCAAACACAAGAGACTCAACTGCCATGAGCTTGATAAGAATGTTGAGTGATGGACCTGAAGTGTCCTTGAGAGGATCCCCAATGGTGTCACCGATAACAGCTGCTTTGTGAGGTTCAGATCCCTTTGGCCCAAGGGTCCTTGCATGCTCGGAAGCACCGGCCTAATAAAATAAAAAAGTAAACTACACCGCTCCACTATCGTTTAGTTGCATGAGAAAAGAACGAACTTTCAACCATGTTATTACCTCAATATACTTCTTGGCATTGTCCCATGCACCACCAGTGTTCGATGCAGATATTGCAATCTGTAGGAATACCACAAAGGAAACCAAAGAGAAAAATTGCGATAAAAAAATCAAAAATGAAAATTATTTTTAAGCGTGAAAAACTCAATTACTACTGTTTTTAAAACATCCATTGTGAACAGAAATGGAAACTTATACCTGTACACCAGAAACAAGAGAACCAGCAAGAACTCCTGAGAGGGTCTCGACTCCAAAGAAGATTCCGACAATGAGAGGTGTAAGCATGACAAGCGCACCAGGGGGAATCATCTCCTTGAGGGAGGCATCAGTTGAGATCTTCACACAGGTGGCATAATCGGGCTTGGCGTTACCCTCCATCAGACCAGGAATAGTGTCGAACTGCCTACGAACTTCCTCAACCATTTTCAACGCTGCACTACCCACACTCTTCATTGTCATGGCGGAGAACCAGTAAGGAAGCATTGCCCCAACAATCAACCCGATAAAGACCTTAGGGGTCAAAACATCAACAGTAGAAATTTCTGCCCGACTCACAAAGGCACCAAATAGTGCTAATGACACAAGTGCAGCAGATCCAATGGCAAATCCCTGGAAACAAACAAGGATTTCAACTCGAGACAAATAGCCATCATGTGCAAATTAAAACAAGACCATGAAGTAACAAATACCCAAGCTTGGACAGAAGGTAACAAGCTATATACAATTGTAATGTAATAGACACAAATGATGCCAACTGTTTAACGTTTGCATTGAGGATATAAGTGCACATTGCGCTTTTGATTATCTGATTATAACCACAATTCGAGGACAAGATTAAAGAGAGAAAACGTGCAAATACCTTTCCAATAGCAGCAGTGGTATTCCCAGCAGCATCAAGTGCATCAGTCCTCTCGCGAATCCGGTGGCTCATTCCAGCCATCTCAGCAATTCCTCCGGCGTTGTCGCTAATGGGTCCATAAGCATCAATAGCCAACCCAGTGGCAATTGTGCTAAGCATTCCAAGGGCAGCCACTGCAATACCGTACATGGCAGCGAAGGTGAAACTAACAAAAATGCTAATAGCAATGGCAAAAATAGGAATGATGACTGATTTGTATCCCAGTGCAAGGCCAAATATGACATTGGTAGCAGCACCAGTTCTGCAGGAATCAGCAACATCTCGCACGGGGCTGGAGGGCAAAAATGAATAGGATAGAAGAAATCAGATTCTAGCACGAATACTGGTGCTATAAAAGGAATGAAGGGATCAAGTGACACCATTGCATGAAGACAAAAAAATAGTTAGATTCACCTGTAAGCATTGCTGGTATAATACTCTGTCACGAATCCAATAATAAGTCCAGCCCAAAGCCCGACGCACACACACAAGAACAGCTGCCTGTGAAGCCGCAATGTGTAAAGTACCCAAAAATTAGTGACATGGATTATACGTTTAATGGTGCTTTTATTTAGCAATGAAGGAACAAAGCTTAAGTAATACAAAGCAAGCCACATAAAGAACTTGTTTGGAACCAATTATTTCAAAAATATATTTTTCTCTTATTTTCAACCACACATTCTTCAATAAAATAATATTACATGCAAACCCAAAAATTTTCCTTATTTTTTAACCACACATTCTCCGTCGATCACTATTCCAAAATGCATTTTAAAAAAAAAATGGGCTCAAACATGGGTAAACAGGTAACAGGTACTGAAAAAATTATATACAAATGCTTATGAAATATTAATGATGCTTTATTGAATGATAAGCAAAAAATCAAAGCTTACCAGTTCTTAACAACCTTTTGAGTACCGAAATTGAAAATTGTGAAGGATGATGGCAAACAAGTCCAGGTAACAATTGCGATTCCCACAGTCATAAGAACAGTGGAGATAATAAGCTGATTTTTCAATGCTGGCTCAATTTCCTTCACAGCCTTGATTTCAAAAAAGTCAGTAGCAAAAAGGGTTGTAATTAAGCAAACAAGGATTCCCATGGAACTAATAAGTAGTGGAAAACACATTGCAGTGAAGTCATGAGTCGATCCGAAAGAGGAGATAGAAGCCACCACAAGAGCAGCACATGATGATTCTGCATATGAACCGAATAGATCAGACCCCATTCCAGCAATATCCCCAACATTATCACCGACGTTGTCAGCAATCACCTGCAGCAGACAAAAATTAAATCCATTACAAAAAATTCCCTGGCCAACGAACGTGACTTCAGGAAAGGATTGCATCTTACAGCTGGATTCCTGGGGTCATCTTCTGGAATGTTCCTTTCAACCTTCCCAACAAGATCAGCACCAACATCAGCAGCCTTGGTGTAAATACCTCCTCCTACTCTCCCAAAAAGAGCCATGGAAGATCCACCGAGACCATAGCCAGTTATAGCCTCGAATAGGCCTTCCCAGTCATCACCATAGTACAGCTTGAAGAGATTGATGGTAATGTATAGCACCAAAAGGCCATTTGCAGCAAGGAGAAAACCCATGACTGCACCAGATCTGAATGCGATAATGAAAGCTTTCCCGACACCCTTTCTAGCTTCCAATGTAGTTCTTGCATTTGCATATGTGGCAATTTTCATCCCGAGAAAACCAGAAAGGACTGAAGTGATAGCTCCAAGCAAAAAAGATACGGTGCTGAAGATAGCAGTTGCAAGAGCTGGCTTGCACAATTTTTCCTTGTCATAGGTGCAAGGCTGGCTCCTTGTGCTGAAACCCTTCACAGAGCCCAGGAACAAAAAGATGAGAATTGCAAATGCAACCATGAAAATACCAACATATTGATACTCCGTAAATAAGAAAGATGTTGCACCTGTTAAAACCAGAAATTATAGATCAGTAAAAAAACATGTATCCATATAACCACCTGACCTAGTAGTTGGCAAATAGAAACTAAAACCAATAAAAACAACGCGAGTATAATGAGCATTTGCACTTATGACAACTAAAAATAAAAAATTCCTTTTCCACCAAATTTAAAAAATAGCTACATTAGTAAATTAACCTTTTTTTTTTTTATCACCCACAATGTTGTTAAAACCAGTATTGAAACCATTGGGTCAATAGCAAGCCGGTCCAGGCGTGGAGCCTATTTGCATGCCAACTGGCCAAAATAAAGTGAAAGAGCCAAATTTTATGCGAAATCATAGTCCAGATAGAAAATGTGAGCGTGTTTCCATAATTGCGAAGGCAGGGAATCGAATATGGTTTTTAGATCTTTCAAAGAAGACCTCTTTCCATTACACAAACATTTATTTGTTTAGCAATATAATTTCTTATACTCAAACAAATAAGATCTTAATGAGGGAAAAGTTGGTTAGAAAAGATGAGCAAATATATACCGTTACTACCCTTGAAATTCCAAAAAGGTGTATTGTTCAAAAATATGTTTGTTTAAATTTGCGATCATTCTACTCAGTGGCGAAATAGAGCAAATTAACTATCACCACATAAAATCTTCAGAGCCAGATTTGTCGAAAAACACATGAGCATGGCTAAAAGCTTAAAGACAAGTAAATGTATAAATGGCTTTTCATCAAAACATGATTGGTTATATAATTTTTTAAAAATATTTCAAGTAAAAAAGAGTAGGTTTAGAAAGTGTTTATAAGCAGTTTAAGCCCTTATTTGGTAAGGATTAAAATCTAGATTTTAATTCGATTCAAATTAATTTTAACCACATATTTCGTGGAAGTTGGAACCCACAACTTTTCAATCAAATTTCACCAAGTTTAATCAAAATTTACTAAAAATCTGATTTTAATTCCCACCAAACAGAGACTAACACCACACAAGGGCTAAATAATAGATAGACAGATATGAACTGATCGGTAGATAGTTATCCTGGTTTCTTTGAAATATCTGAATAAAATTTTATTTAAGCGTTCATATAATACATAAACATAACATAAGCTTTTAAAAGTAACTCTCAGTTACTTGCACCCTTTTTTCTAAAAAATGATGACTGATTTTTAAAAAATTACTTATTACCTATAGTAAATTTTTTTTTTTAGCCAAACATGCTCTCAGAACTATAATAACTTCAATTTCAAAAAAATAAAAGAATATTTACATGAAATATAGCCCTTGTTTGAGCTCCATTATAATTAGGTTTTGGGAAAAAATGAATTTTGTAATAGTGATTTTTTTGAAAATGTATGGTTAAGAAAGAGGAAAATTTTTGAATTTACGTATAATATTATTTTATTGAAAAATACGTGATTGAAAAGTAAGAAAAAAAAATACATTTCAAAATAGATGGAGCCAACTGACAGCAATAAAATAATAAGGCTAAATCACATATCCTACAAAAAGGAACTCCACGTGTCATCCTCACGTGCAGCACAGTTTAATTATTCCTAAATCCTTCTCTTCAATTAAAACAATTATAATATGAAAAATATGGTACAACAAAAAAAAATAGGGTTTTTGGTTCTTTGCAAGAAAACTTTCTAACTTTTGATATATTTGATGTGGCTGAAGATGATACGTGACATTATGTTGAATTTTATGTCAAAAAATATGACCAAAAAAGCCTCGTGTACAAAAAATATTTGCCAAATTTTTTACCTAAACTCACAATAAATGGGTCCCACGCGGTACCCATGTAATAAAAAAATGAGAAAAATCCCACCCCACCCCTACCTATTATGTCTTCTCGGTCGAGTACAGATTTTCAAAAATATGTACCTATAGCATTGTTGAAATATGACATTGTGGCATGATTGGCCATCACTCAAGATGATTTGATGGAAAAGTTATTATATTTAAAACAGTTCAATAATACGATAATACGTGACACTATGTTGAATTTTATGTCAAAAAATATGACCAAAAAAGCCTCACGTGTATTTGCCAAATTTTGTACCTAAACTCACAATAAATGGGTCCCACGTGGAACCAAAGTAATAAAAAAATGAGAAAAATCCCATCCCACCCCTGCCTATTATGTCTTCTCGGTCAGGTACTATAGCATTGTTGAAATATGACATTGTGGCATGATTGGCCGTCACTGATTCTTGCGTACTTTTTTTTTTGGGATTTGGTGGAGGACCACGCCGACAAAATCACGGTGAAAGATCAGGATTAAAATATCTCATTTCTTGCTCAGTTTACTAGTTTATTTTGTTTAGATACGGTATAAATTTAAATATGTAAAAATAACATACGTAAATAAAAAATAGGTCGGGATTCTTCGAGAGAGCGGAATAGGAATTTTACCATTCTATAAATAAATATAAATAAAAAATAAGAGTAAGGACGGAAAGAGGCTAGATTCCCCAACTGGGCGGGAAATTCCCGAAAGAATTCGAGATAGGGATGGGACATTTTGCCACCTATTGGCCAGTGAGAAAATCTCTGGAGCAGTTGTTACTTCAAAAAATGGTTAGATCAAGAGGAGTTCACAAATAAAATAATATATGCAATAAATAATAGAATAAATATTTAGAAATAAAAGTACAAATTCATATAATTATAAAGATACTTCTTAATTTATTATTATTAAAAAATATCTACTCAAAACACGTCTGTTTGGTACGGCTTAAAATTCAATTAAAATTGAAAATATGGCCGTTGTTGGGTCCACCCGTCTAATAAAAGTCAATAATAACGACTATATTTTCAATTTTAATCTCTACCACACACCATCTTAAATGAAGACACTCACATTGGGAAGGCATAAATTATAACAGCTCAAACAGAAGAAAAAAATAAATTATAAAAAAATCACTTATTAATCACAGCTTAAATCAGCTAAGTGAGCATTCGTAGAGTTTCCTCTACCAAATTTAAGATTAAAAGAATATATTTATACTTCAAATCTGTAAAAAACACACACACTAATTTTTATATAGTAA
>CAIGRO010147445.1:0-19434 GCA_903798355.1 Fraxinus baroniana | reverse complement strand
TGCTGTACAGAAATACTTTCTTCAGCATGTTTGATACACACTAGTGGACTCGACAAAACAGTACGGTGAACTAAATTTTAATTTCTATTAAGAGCTGGAATTTATTTAAATGCAGGAACGGGATCTAAAACAATGCCCAAAACAGACGGTGCCTTTGCTGGAGGAAGCAACATAAAAACGCCATTCAATTTTGTTGGTGTCCTTCTTTTCGTTGCATCATGTGCTTTGTCTGCCACGGGATTTTGAAATTTTACAGCAGTTAAGGGGTTCTAACCCGGATTAACTTATGCAACTTTTCTACTTGAAGAAAAGGGATTGTACTAATGTCATGGATATTTTGCCATTCGTTATTCTTCGTTCTACACTCTTTAAGTATGAACTACCAGTTATTATCCAGGTGGCTTCTTCGATTGGAGTCCAGGCTTTAGGGGATTCTTCTGTACTGTACCTTTACGAGATTTTTTATTGAACATTGTCTTTGTCAACATTTTAGCATCAGCTGATCTCCTTGAAGTTCTTCTTAGCACGGCTGATGCAATATAGCTTGTGTTGGAATCTGATTTTGTAAATTCAGCCTTATTATTATTATATAGAGAACTCCGATTCAAGTTGCTTGATCAATAGCTAAGCATTGCATCTGAACATGAATAAGCCTCAGATATTTCCCATAATTTTCCATTAAAATTTCAAATAAAAATAAAAAACGAAAAAATTGTTATATGATTAGAGAAGGCTTGAGAGGATGAAGAAGACAATTATTATAATAATGCATGTATAGAAAGATTCTGTTGGTCCCAGATTTCACAAAGAACACAAATTAAAGCAGTAAATCGTGAGAAAGTAAAAGAGCACGAGGATTTTTCGTCCAAAGGGCCCAAATGTTCAGCCTTAGGCCTACTCACCTGTTGAGCATCCATACAAAGGGATTACGCTCTAGATCCACTAAAATCACCAAGAAGATTACAATGTATGAAGAAATCAGAGGTTTATTCATTATTTCTCTCGCCTCAAATCACTGAAAATATACACAATCTCACAGATTATACATTAGGTGCACTAACTGTCTTATCACTCAGAAATTATACAAAAATAACTCAGATTTACAAAACGGCAAAAAGAGAGATGAACCATAACACACACTGAGAAAACATCTCAAAAGCATTGAACAGTTGCACAGGAAAATGAAGCTTCGAGAATGACTTAAGGCAGGGAGATTAGGAATCATTGATCAACGGTAAAGATCTAGCCAAGTGTAGGGCCAAATCACAAAGCCAAGAAAATAATAAAGGTAAAGGCATGTAAGGTGTAAGCATGACTTAACAACCAAGTAATAACATTTGGGCCAAAGATCTGGTTCCAGCACCGGCCCAACACCAACAACTGGGCCAAGAATTTGAGGCAGCCCATTAATCACATGACAGATTCATGTTATGAGATGTTTCAAAGTAATTCTCTTCCTTTAATCAGAATTGAGATAAAGTTTTGGACTGACCGTCAACTTATCGTTATCTTCTTACCCCCAATCCCTCCGGTCAAAGGTCTCCTCGCTCTCTCTCTTAAAAAAAAAAAAAGGAAATTCCTTAGGGATAGAGTCAAGTTCGTCACAATCAGGGAATTTTATTCAAGTCTGGGACTATCTATGGTAGTATGGTAATCATAGAGCAAGAGAATAAAAAAGGAGGAAGCGTTACACAGATTCTATGGATACAAAGGTGCCTAAGGTTAAAATGATTACATATAAATGGATATATAGTCGTACTAAAATAGTACAAATAAAAAAAAAAATATGTTACATGTACATCATTTTTAATATTTTATCACGTGACAACAAATCATTGAATATTTTATTTTTATTTTTTTTTAAAAAACACACTTTTCCGTTCACAACTTTTTGAACTCCAGTGTGATGTACACAATGATGTCAACCAAACAATGTACACTTGACATTATTCAATAAAAATATATACAATACATAAGTAGAGGTAAAACAAATTATAATACATTAGAGGAAGACAAGGGATGGCAGCTCTACAAAAAAGGGCAATTCCTGAAGGCTCTGCCGATCCCCGATTTTTTCTTTTAATTTGTCTCAGTTCAGGAGGGGTTAGGCTGAGGCCTGCCCGTTTGGCATCTCTAAAGACTATTTAGGAGGATAACACATAGCTTTTATAAACCAAAAGAAAAACTCGTATTGTGCACTTGGAGTAGAATGTGTTAGGGTAAGGGTATACAAAAATTAGCTTAGCAGTTTGCATAGAATCTTCAATAGACGTAGTAACAGATCAAATGGAGTAACCAAAAATGATTTGTGTAAGAGACTCTAAATTTATAAGAAATATTGCTTAAACAGTTTAAGTTCTAACTAGGGAAAAAAAATCTTTCATAAAATTAGTCGAAAGAGTCCAAAAACAGCTTTTGGGTAAAGCTCATTTTGGCTTTTCAAAAGTCATGCCAAACGGGCCCAAAGTGTGTTCGGAGCTCAACCAATTTGACTAACTTCTGATTGAAACCAATCAATCATCATCTCAAACGGCCAATATTTTTACAGGGACACTATTTGTCATCTCCTGTATTTTATTATGTAGGTTACAAGGATCACAGAGATTGTGCAATTTTTAATTATACATATGCTTTTCTTGATTTAAGTACTATGTTTCAATCAATCATTAGTCTAGTTAATTAGAAGTTGGCTAACCAAATGGACCTGTTTGTTTCTGCCATTTTCTTCTTCCACTAAATGCTTCTTATTTAAACACCCAATCTGATTGTCCCTCACACAACTTCAAACCCTCATCAGCAAATAAATTCCAATTCCCACCAAAGATTCTAAGAAAATGGCTTCCGAGATGACCAAAATTTGTCTAGTTCTTGTTTTTGTAGTCATGTTTTTGGATGGAATTACAGCTCAATCAGGCTGTACCAAGACACTCGTGGGCTTGTACCCATGTCTTAACTATGTTAATGGCAATTCATCGACCCCATCTACATCGTGTTGTTTACAGCTTTCGAGTGTAGTTAAGACACAGCCGCAGTGTCTTTGCATGTTACTTAATGGTGATGCCTCCTCTTATGGTGTCAACATAAATCAAACTCTCGCATTGGCTTTACCTGGTGCTTGCAACGTGGAAACTCCTCCTGTTAGTAGGTGCAAGGGTAAGATGAATTATCGAACTTGTTCCGTCTATAAATAACATGGAAAATACTGAATCTTTTTATATCTTGAACATTCTGAACCCAAACAAGGACTCCTGTGTATTTTTTTAACTTCGATATACTGCAAATACAGAAGCAAATGAACCCTCGACCCCAGCTGGTTCTCCAGCTGATTCCTCCAAAACACCAGAGAATCCAACCAAGCCATCAGTGCCCACTATTCCATCAGGTATTGGTTAGTTCCACAGAATCGAGACAAACTTAATATTCGTTGCATACATATTAATTATATGGACATGAGCTTAATTGTTGAACTTTTTTTATCTACAGGGTCTAAAGTTGTTCCCTCAACAGATGGAACCTCTAATGGTGGAAGCAACCTTAAATCACCATTTAGTCTGGCGGGTTTCTTACTCTTAGCCGCGTCCTGTGCTTTCTCTGCCACCGGATTTTGAGATTCAGCAGCATCTGAATTCTGACGGCTATTATCCTGTCAAATTTTTTTTCCTTCGCAAATTCTTGGAGTGCTATACATTGTACTAGTGTTAGTTTGTCATTGATATTATTATTTGTTGTCCCAGTGAATATATGATTTGGTGTAACAATGTTGTATAATTGCTTATTATGTATGTTTAACACATTAAGGATATGATTATTTCAAAAAAATTGCATCCATTGACATTTTTTTATCAAGTTTTTGTCCAATTGGATACGTAAAATTACTGAGCCCATACTTGAAACTAGATTATAAAGCTAATGTGAAAGTAATCATAATCTTTGTAGAGCTCTCAAAGGATTTAAACTTTACAAGGACGAGATATGTACTAGGTATTCAACTCGAAAGTGGAAGTCACTGAGTGGGAAAAATGATATTGTTGGTGTGCAGTATCATGAAACTCACGGGAGAGTTAATGAGGATACAATGCGAGTTAAAATACTCTACGTGTAAGTGGAATAACTATCATTCGGCTGATTGCTCTTATCCTTAACTTATCGGGGAGGGGAGGGGATAAAAAGATTGGACTGCAGGGAGATCTGGATGGGACAAGAATTTTTCAACTTTTCGTTTTCAAAAAAAAAAATCTTTACAAATATTAAAAACACAAAAAATTAAAAAAATGGGGCCAAAATAGGCTTGGTTAGGGTCTGTGAGCTGATCTAGGCCTAGTCATTTCTACCAGCCAGTCTAGGGCCATGAGGCAAGTGGGTCAATCATTTTAACTCCTCAAGTGCAAGTGCACCTAACATAATTGGCTAGTGGTAAATAGCCTCACGGCAATGCAATAAAGAATTAGGAAGAATTGCAGCAGCGGATCCTATCATTTTCAATTTTTGCATACTTTACTTTAACCTTCATTTTTAACCAACGAATGTCCTCAACCTTTTATAAATATGCAGCTAGAGCCCAATTGGATGGAAAACATGCATTTGACTGTTAGTTTACCAAAAAAGTCAAAATTTGATTAATTTTGACCAAATTAAAAAGAGTAAAATGGTAAGTCTAAAATTACCACATTAAATAAATAAATAAACAAAAATAAAAAATAAAAAACCAAAGAAATAAAAAAATGGTGGTTTATTCTTCACCCTAGCATACCCCACCCCCCAATTGAAAATCAGCCACCCACACTTACCGACACAACCATCGATTATATTCTTCCCCAACACCACCTAAACCGTCTGACCCACTCATCACCGAAAACCCCTTATTTCCCTCTACACATCCCACTCAACCACCAACCCTAACTCCCCAAGATGTCGTCGGAATAACCACCCAAACCCTCCAACTCGCGAACTCAAAAAGCGTTGGCAACTCCTCCTCTGACTCGCCGTAGACTATCATCTATCGACTCCCACAACCTAGGCGTCCAATCTGACGATAGTATTTCAACAAAAAGGGACAAACAATCGATGCAGCTTCGGGATTTCAAATCTCAATCTCGCGTTGCTGAAATTTTCCCATTCACAAACTCACTTGGGGGGGATTTAATTACCAATAGACAAATAGCCAATGAGGCAGCAATGTTTTTTATTTCAATGCGACGGCGTGTTGGTGGTTGAGTGATTTGATTTCTGGTTTTGATTTGGGTAGGGTGGGATTTGATTTCTGGGTTTGATAGAGATGAATTTGATTTCTGGTTTCATATTGACGATGGTGCCCGTGGGCTGGAAGATGGCTATGGAGGGTGCCGACATTGGTAGTGGGAGGTAGTGAATAGGAGTTGTGGTGGGCGATTTCTGGTGGGGCCTCGTCGGAGAAGAAAAGATGTCGTCATGTTTTAATTTAGGGGGTTGTGTAGGTTTATGTATTTATTTTTATTTTTTTGATTTTTTAATTTAATTTTTTAACTTATTTAATATGAAGAAAATATAAAGTACCATTTTGCCATTTTTAATTTGGTCAATATTAATCAATTTTTTACTGTCTTGATCAACTAACGGCCAAATCATCCATTTTGACTCCAACTGCATATTTATGAAAGGTTAGGGATCTTCGCTGACACAAAATGAAGATTAGGGTGAAATTTGTAAAAATTGAAAAAAGTTAGGGATCATTGTTGCTATTTTCCCTAAGAATTATCCCTTACGTACCTGTTGAGGGATAAATTTCACATCGTTTGAATACCCAAATAGAGACCAATACTATTAACAAATGTTGACCTTGTAAGATGAAACACTTCCAGTCAATATACATACGCCGAGAATGTGATCATTCGGCAACTTTCCACATCAGTACTAAAAGTAGAAAGAGAAAACTTGCTAACTTTAATTAACATTAAAAATTACCTGTTCCTGTCAAGACAATTATTAGCTTTTCCTATTATAATGTTTTCACAAAAGTAGGTGAAATGAGCTGTGCTGTAGGTAGCAATAACTAACTAAAAATAGATAGATAAATTGATAGATAAAGGTAGCTAAGTAACTTCTATTAAAGGATTTCTAGTGTGACCTGATAAATGTAAGGAATACCTAATATATCTCCGTATAAAAAAAGGGTCTTGCTACATTNTAAATTGATAGATAAAGGTAGCTAAGTAACTTCTATTAAAGGATTTCTAGTGTGACCTGATAAATGTAAGGAATACCTAATATATCTCCGTATAAAAAAAGGGTCTTGCTACATTAACCCTTTAGATTACACTTTGGGTTACTCGAGCCCACCCCCTCCCTCACATGGGGGGTTAGGTCCCACGCATTAATTGGCTGTGGGACCCGACCCCCATGTGAGGGAGGAGGTGGGGTCGGGTAACCCAAAGTGTCATCCAAAGTGGTTAAATAGCATAATTCATAAAAAAATCATAGTCGAGGACACAAGTTTACAATATTTTTTAGCTGAAATAATACATAAAATGAAATTAGAAACAAGCAAAGCAAACACACACTTCCATAGTGATTCACTCTGAACATGATCGCAAAATCAACTTGCAGCTCGAAGTTTTCAGTATTGGTCCAGCACTTTCGGCAAGAAAATGGACTTTTCTTCACATTTGTATTACAATACAAAATGTTAGTTTTGGAGCAAGAAGATGTCGATGTCCGATAGACAGTTGATGAGTTGGAGTACCTACTTACCAAGTATATCCTACTGATGCATAACTAAACATGTACTGATGCAAAACTAATTGACCAAATCTAATCAGTTGAATGTGCTAAGTATACCAAAAGGACTTAAGAAATATGTTTAATCATGAACCATAGTTTAGTTATAAGATATCTTAATTTCATGAAAGTTGGCCAACCAAAATACCAAATGATGTTGTCTCTTCTGTTCGAATTCTCGTATAAATTCGCTATAATCTTCCACTTCCCAATTGTGGCATACAAGATTTTCTTGTTTTAATAGTAATTGTGTCTTTTACTCGACATTCAGGCAATACCTTAATCATCACTTATGGCTGTTAAAGGAGTCGAGATTTGTCTGATCCTAGTCCTTCCGTTTATACTTTTAGGTGGAGCCATGGCGCAGTCGAGCTCGAGCTGCACCAGCTCACTCATGACCCTCTCCTCGTGTCTAAGTTACGTTAGTGGAAACTCGTCCACTCCATCATCATCCTGTTGCTCTTCTCTTGGTAACGTTGTTCAGTCACAGCCCCGGTGTCTTTGTACTTTACTAAATGGTTCTGGTTCGTCTTTTGGTTTAAATATAAACCAAACTCTTGCTCTGGCACTTCCCGGGGCATGTAGCGTTCGAACTCCTCCAATCAGCCAGTGCAACGGTACAAATATTTTAACTTTTTATTCTTTAGCAATTTTTTGGAACTCGATAACGAGCTTATAAAATGTTTTACTATACAGCCGTCGCTAATGGACCGGCCATTTCCCCTTCACCTTCGCCGATCAGCTCCCCCGCAGATGGTTCTGATGAACCGGCTAAGAGTCCTACTACCACCACCATTCCCTCTGTTCCTCAAGGTATGCATGAGATCTAAATTAAAATTTCAATCCCAATTACATTAACACTGAATTTTGAAGGTATTAATTTAAAACCAGCCCAAAATCCCTCTTTGAAAACACAAATTGTTTCTGAATTATCATTGAAACATCTAAATTATGAATTTAAGTATATATAAAGAATTTTTTAGACAAAACTGAAGTAAATAAAATAAATGTATTCCATAACATATTCCCAAAAAAAAGGCCGTGTTAAAGACTAGATTTATTCAAAAAATGGACGACAAAACTAAGAATGATGCTAATATCTTTGATGAATCCATCATATAGGAACAGGATCAAAGACAGTGCCAAATACCACTGGAAGCACTTCTGATGGAAATATCATAAAATCGCCAATTCATCTCGTGGCCTTGGCTTTATTCGTTGCTGTGTGGGCTGCAACTGGCCGGAACTTTTAGGCTTCCTGTGGAGTTTTTATGATTGTTACATTGTTAGTATACAGAGTCAATTTGTTTCTTCGCTGCCTGATTTTATGTTTTGAATGCTTGTAACCTACTTATTAAGTGTTTTTTTGTATTCACTTGTTCTCTATTGTTTTTTGGAGTTTGTACTTTGTATTGAAGGAAATTGATTTTACTTTTTGTTTATTCATTACTTATTTTGTCATTAACCCTCTTCCATTTCTTGACTCCGTCGCTTATTTCTCGACTCCAATATGGAATATCGATGTGGGGTTATACATTCTCTTTCTTTCTCAACTCCCAACAATTCACTAAGTAAACTTTAATCTATCTTAAAATCGAATGCAATTATAACGAGGCACGTTAATTTTTAGTTTTGTCCTCTATATTAAACAGATAAAACATCACTCTTATAAAAAGACAAAAATTTTCTCCATTAATATTACGACGCTAAAACCTAAAATTGAACTTCATCCTAAACTAGATGAGTAAAAATGGGTTGGTCGCCCAGGCTTGGGGGTAGTTTCTGCCTCGCCCACCTTTGCATGATGGCCATGTCGTAGATCGACTTACCTCTAGATAAAGGTTATTAGGCCTGGATGTTCAAACTTGTTTTCAATATGAGCTGACAATCTAACTTCCAAAAGACAATAACTCTTAAAATGATCTTCCGTGTTTTTTTATGAAAAAATAACAAAAGATTTAAAAACATTAGAGTCTAATTGTTCAGTTCTGCATAGTCTGTGCAGAGCAGAGACCTTTTATGAATCCAAAAGTATAAATTGTATTCGGCTATAAGTAATTCCCACCTAATTCGTGTTCTTAACGTCTCCATCATAAACACGTTAAGTTACTTGAAGGAAATTTAGGACAATTTACATAGACTAGTCACACACCAATCAAATGCAAAGAAACTAGAACAATCTATAGTTTGGCTGATTTTGATTAGTTTACAATAGAGTTTCCAACAAGCAATCAACCATCTATTTTATTTTATCTTTAGATTAGAAAAAAATATATATATTTAATTACGCACGTTCATCATTAATTTGTATTTTATAGTAGTAATAATTCGGTAGTGGCTGGATCCAGCGTGCAAAAGACCCACCAAAATTCCAAATGACAGAAAAAAATCCATTCCAAAATCTCAAATCAAGCCCAAATTCAGAAGCACGTGCAAATCACGTGATATTCGAGTTGTCCAAACAATACAAGCAGAGCTTGGAATATCCTCATTCATACCAGTTCTATTCTATTCCGATTGTTGGGGTTAATTTCTTGTTCAATTTTCACACAGAATCAATCTTACCGAGCAGTATTCCAATAATATATAGATGTGTTTATCTGTGAGTGTATGCGAAATGTGTGTGTAATACTCGAAGAGTATTTGCTAGTTCTTGAATCCAAACGGAAAAGCAAAGGCTCTGGGACATGGGCGTTTTAATTTTTTCCAGAATTTTTCATCTTTTTGGAGAATGTTTGAAACCCAGTTGAATTTTTGTTCTCCTCATCGGGTCCTTTGCTTTACAGGTAATTCTGATTTTTGAATCAACGTTGAATTTGATTTTTCCTGTGAATTTATATCCAATCTTTAAATCTTCTGAGTCTTGTAGCTGTATCGTTGAGTTTTGAGGTGAAACCATGCCTGGAATCGTGAACTTGGCGCATCTGTAATTTTATATTTTATTTTTGCAATTTTGGCAAGAGTGGATTTTTCACTAGATGGATGTTAGGGTTCGGATTTGTTTTTCTGGGGTTTCCCGATTTGATTAAAGATGTTAGGATGTGGGGATTTGCATCTAGTGATGGATTTTTATAGTATCGGCGAAGTGTTCTGACATGCTGCCCCCTTTTGTGTTTGATTATATTGATATAATTTAGATACGTGTGAGTTCCACTTTAATTTTGAGTTATTTGACTGATAATTGTTGAATCGGAAACTAGTTATTTGCATCAACTCCTAGCGCCTCTAGAATTATCCACTTAAATGTGGATGGAAGTGCTTGTATTGTCAGTTATGATCATATTGAAAAATTCATATTTTGATTCTAGAAAATCAAACGTATATAAATAGAGTTTTAGTTTGGGCGTAGCAATATAATATATAAGTTAAACTGAAGGAATTGATGCTGGGCAAGGATTGAACATGAATGTTGTGCACTTGCGTGCATTATTTTGTTATTATGTGGTATGCTGAAATCGATCATTTCAAGTTATTTCGTTTATATTTTATACAATGATGTTTTGTTATCTGTTTAGATTAATAGTCGCTGTTGTTGGATTATCAATCTATGGAGTGAATGATCCCCTTCATCTTTGCTGAGTAGCGAATATTAACATGTTTTTTTCTTGTTTCAAACACAAGTAGATATTTGTTGAATGGAGTTCTAGTCTATGTTGCACGGACTTTCCATTTTGGAGAAAAGTACCCCATGTTGTGTCAATATGAATGGGATTAGGGTATGGGATCCGTGTCAAATCCTTTAAATCAGAAGATAATCCTTTGTATCATATTTGTTATTTTGGTATTGGATTTAAAATGATTTCTAATTTGTATCTCACATTTCTAGACTTGAAATGAAAACCAAAAGAAGTATTACAATTACAATTTAATTTGTTTAAAATTTACAAACAAACTTTATATATGTATGTGCTTGTTAAATGTTGGATATGAAGGACAAGTTGGTCATTCAATAAAATGTAAAAATTATGAAAAGGATGAGATATTATGCTTATATAGAATCTTCTGGTATTGTTGAACTGCATTTGCATGAACTTTTACTCTGGAGTTTCTGCATTGTGTACATATAACACTAATGAGTAATGACCTTATTCATAAATTTTCAGCTGAATGGCCATTTATGTCCTATTGCCTTGTTTCTTAGTTATGCTTACTAAGGCAGTGGGTTTGAAATAACTGAAATGTGTTGTTCTTGACTCGTTGATAGGGTTTGTGACACTTTATTCATTTGCAGCACATTTTTTGTTTTCCCTAGTTCTGTGAACGAATGCACAAGCATGTAATGACATTCTATTTAAAAGCCCAATGAGATGTATGCCTGTAAGCAAAGTGCAGTGAGGTCAGAGGTGTGTCCTTAGTGCATTATAGAGTTGTAATTGCTTTGGAAGTGCCCAACAAGCTCAAGGTGCAAAGAGTGTAAGCATGATACTTCGTTAGATATTCGAGCTTTTGATTCCTTTCCATCTAAATCGTTCATTTTACTTTAGTTTGTTATTTGGTGATTTTTGCACTTCAAATTGAATGGCTTGTTAAATAATACAATACCTTGATCTGAAACTGCTTAGGTGCTGATTTTGCTCAAAATAGTGGTGAAAAATGAACTTATGTTTGCTCAAATTTATTGGGAATTTCTGCAATTTCTGAATTCTGCAGAATATATTATGCACATGCCAAGATCTTTCACTTCGAATATAACTAGTGCCTTTATGAAGCAAAGGGTTGGGAGGCATACCTTGATAGGCTCTGCACGTTTAACTACTATGGATATTGAGTGCATTTACTTAACATTCTTGATTGTGAGTTGCGAAATTTTAGGCATGTTATCTCCTTATGATAGAGAATTAAGTAGTATAGGTATCTATGGTGGCCATAAATCACATATCATGATGGTTTTACATCTTGATTACCTCTTTCAGTGGAATCGCTAGAGTGATTGTGTTTAGCGAAATCACTAATTTTTTATTTCCATGTGACATGGCATGCTAAAACCTTTCATGTTCCAATTTGTTCTGAGTGAAAATCTGATCATAATTTGGATTTTTCACCTTAAGATGATGCTCTCAGAATGCTGACATATCTCACCATTAGAAATCCTTTTTCCCCCCTCTAATGAGGCTGTCGAAATGCTTGAGTCCAATAGACTTTTATATGAACAGATCATCTCTTATATATTGATTATTACTTATTTATTTATGTTGTGTTTTAGATAGTACGTTTTGAAGCCGTTTTCACCAAGCAGCAAATCACAATCACTTGAGAAAGAAAGGAAGGAAGAAAGAATCTATATTCAAGGTATTGCATGGTTATGTCTGAACTTATTGAAGGCCTTCCTGATGCTGTTGCCCTCAGGTGCCTTGCACGGGTTCCCTTCCATCTTCATCCGAAGTTAGAACTTGTTTCACGTTCCTGGCGAGCTGCCTTTCGGAGCACTGAACTCTTTAAAGCCCGTCAAGAGGTGAACTCAACTGAGGAATTTATAAGTCTTTGCACATATGACCCTGACAATCTATGGCAGCTTTATGATCCTGCATGTGACCTTTGGATTACACTCCCAGTTCTTCCTTCAAACATAAGGAACCTTGCCCACTTTGGTGTTGTCTCTGTTGGCGGAAAGCTTTTTGTGCTGGGTGGTGGAAGTGATGCTGTGGATCCTTTGACTGGTGACCAGGATGGAAGTTTTGCTACTGATGCAGTATGGTCGTACGACCCAGTATCTCGGCAGTGGGCCATACGTGCATCCATGATTGTGCCTCGTGCAATGTTTGCATGCTGTGTGATGGATGGGAAGATAATCGTGGCAGGTGGTTTTACTAACTCCAGGAAGTCAATCTCTAAAGCCGAAGTCTACGATCCTGACAATGATGTCTGGGTTTCAATACCCGATCTCCACCGCACTCACAATTCTGCATGTACAGGAGTGGTTATTGGGGGTAAGGTTCATGTCTTGCACAAGGGATTGTCTACTGTACAAGTTTTGGATAGTATTAAGCAGGGTTGGACAGTTCATGACTATGGTTGGCTTCAGGGTCCAATGGCAGTCGTTAAGGGGAAGCTGTATGTAATGAGTCATGGCCAAATTTACAAGCAGGAGAGAGAATTCAGCAAGTTGGTAGTTTCAGCATCTGAGTTTCGTCGAAAGATTGGTTTCGGGATGATAGGTTTGGGAGATGAAATTTATATAATTGGAGGAGTCGTAGGGCCTGACAGGATGAATTGGGACATCAAGGTGACGACTGATGTTGATGTTCTGTCGCTTGGAAATGAGAGACCGGTTTGGCATCAGGCAGCTCCTATGACACGGTGCAGGGGAACTGTCCTTGGATGTACACAGCTGAAAATTTAGGTCATCTACGAGTGTGATGGAAGTTATGCACAGTGCTTAAAATAAAGAAGAGAATCGTCCCTTTTGCTAGCCTCGTTTTGCATGTAAGCCATATATTGCTTTCTTTTGTTTAGAGTTTGGACGAACTTTTTTATGGCTGTCCAATACCTTTGAAAGTGACATTGCAATGCTGTTACTTGCAGAAAACAATGTACTAGAACAAAGAAACCTTTTAATGTTCTATTTTATTCGGGGTTCATTTTGTTTCTGTAATTGCACCGGAATTATTTGTTTCGTATTTGATTTTTCGGCTTTTGAGCTTTCTTTTATGGTACTCATGGATGGACATTCTATTCTCTTGTGCTTGATGCTCAAATTCCTCTTAAGGCTATGGTTTTATTGAATGTTCTAATTGTCGGGGCGTATACGGTGATGTTTAAGAATATTATGCTCACATTATCTGAGGTTGCTTTCATTGATGATGAATTGTTCTCAGTGTGAAACTAATTGGTTCCGTAAGGTGTGTTTTGAGCCACGTTACTTTGGAAGAATGTATTATGGAATAGTAGATTGATGGAGAATGTGTGGTTGAAAAAGAAGAAAAAGTTATTGATGTGATGGAAAAATTATTTTATTGAAGAGTGTATGGTTGAAAATGAGTAGAATAATGAAAATGTGAAAAAGTATTGATATGATGAGAAATATTATTTTATTGAAAAATGTGTGGTTGAAAATGAGTAGAAGAATGAGAATGAAAATTTTAATGTGGCTCAAACAGGGGCGTAGTTTAGAATTTTGCTTAGCTCAAATACTCCCATCTCCATCATTTCATTATATAGAAATTTGATAACGTGTACCTCATTCATCTCGAATATCGAGTTTTGTTAGTATGCTCTTTAATCACATTTGGTTCTTTAGTAAATGACCTGCTTTGTCTAGACAATCCATCGATTAAATGGCTCTATCAAAACTGCGTCGTACGCATATAATATATTTATTTTTTGTTCTAAATTGAATCTACTTGATAGTTGTATACGCCTTTTTTGTCTGATCTACTTGGAACTTCAGGAAGGGCAAACCTTTGGTTCTAAATTTGCAACAAATGGTTGCATTTATGAGTCTGAAGCTGAGTTTGTACATGTCTAGTGCTATTTATGTCAATAATCCAAGAGCTTTTAGTTGAAGGGCCTGAAAATTATGGGCCTTGAAATCACCTAGCCCAATAAATCCCAAACTACAAAGAAAGGCAGAAACGATAAAAATCAAACAGTAGCTTAGTTACGACACTAGACAAGTCTTTGTTCGTTCAATTTTTAGGTGTAAATGACGAAGCTGAAATTTGTGTTGTACCAATTCAATTCAATCTTGAATTTTCTTTTACGTGCTTTTAGAATAAAGGACGAACCTTTATATTAGCATGTGGTAGTTGATACATCGATGTCCGCATGGAATACTATTAGTGTTCAAATGGACCATATGAAAACGATTGCTAGGATTGCAACTTGTGCCAAATATTTTTTGTACGATTTTCATATTTGTAGAGGTCAAATTTTATTAACGTACGTATCAAAAAGGTCTCGTTGATCAAATCATTTTGAAATTTTGTTATACATAAAAGTATAGATAATATTTTCTTTTTGATAGTGGAGTAGTTCCGTTGAGCAAAAATCTAGGTACTTGATTAATTTTTCCTTATTATTGACTTTGTTTGAGGATGCATCTGATTCAACGATCAAAAGCTTTTGAAGATTCAGAATGTAGAGACGAAAGATTTTGAACTAAACCCTTAACCTCTACAACAGTACTAGTTTGAGTGGAACTCGAGTCTTTTCCATTTTAATAAAGAGGTTCGCAAACTTGTCGAATATTTGGACAAGGTTTGCAAAATTGGCACATCTTAGGAATCTTTCTTCTCAGAAATTGGATAACGAATTCATTGAAGCACTTCGTTCAAGGACTTCTAATTTACCCTTTGGCAAGAAGGTCATTGATTTCTAGATTACAAAAAATAAAAATAAAAAAATGATAAGCTCTTTCTTTATTTAAATGAGTCTAGATTTTGTATGAATCATATTTTCATTTAAATTTGAAATATAAGGTAAGGAGATAACATGTTTCTTCCTTTACAACAAGACATTAGGAATATTTGAATAAATATCTTTGACAATTTTATCACGAAGAGTTTTGACCTGATTTTGGATTTATGAAGACGATAACTGAGATTTTATTCTTTTATATCGAACTTGTTCTTTGAGATATTGAGTTCGCGATTTTTTTACGATTGATATTATGAATTTCGAAAATTGACCTAGATTGGAGTTCATGAATTGAAGAAAAGGGAATAGAGGAATTCAAAAGGGATTTCTTGGTCATAAACTTTTGTAGTATTTCTCTGCTTGAAATGGATAGATTTGAATCATGAAAGAAATTTTAAAAATAATTTATTGATCAAGATCTTCAAATAAAATGTGCTATAGAATAAAAATAATTTACTTTTTTCCTCACTTTAAATTATTTGAGGCATGCAAACTCAAATTTAACTCCAATCCCTTTCACTGCTGAAAAAGGGAAATAATGCATGATTGAAGACAGAATGGACCGGATTGATGAAAATTGTGGGCTTATCCCTCATCCCTCCTCCCCCACCGCAACCCCACTCTTAAAAACTAGGAAAATTTGCAGATCCAGTCCTCAATCAATATTTTTCTACCTTTAGGTCCCTCAAAATCTCATTTTCGGCACACAATGGTCCTCGTTAGATGAAAGACAGTCATATGTATAGAACGTGTTGAGTTATTCGATCCACACCATTTTAGTCAAGAATCATTAAAAGAGATTCAATGATTGTACCTTTGGTTCTATATTAACCAGAATAATTCCAAATGAAGTTTCATAAATGTAGTAGACATCGATGTTTTAGCCCTTCGAGTCTTTTTTTTGTCTCCTTTTCAAATTGGGAAAAAAAAATGGAGGTAGTTGACGAAAATAAGCCTTAAATAGATCATCATGTCCAAAACATGTGACTATTTGACTGAAAAATTTACGATTTTCATACGACGAGTACCATTGTGCACTGAAATGAGAGTTTTGCTATCCTAAAAGGCAAAAATTAAATTGAGGGCTCATGTTTATTTGTCTAGCAATTATGGGAAAAATAGAGCTCTCATAGTCCCCACATAGGATGGAGAAGTATCAAGTAAGTGGTAGACTGAGGTGAGGGTTAACTGTGGCACCTACTTTTCTTTGAAAAATTGATTATTATTTATTTGAAAGTCACGAGACCTGCATTTAAGGCATAAGGTAATTACACTTAGGTCATCTCCAATGGAGACACCATTGCACCAAAATGTACCAAATTTTGGTACAAATGTGCTCCAACGGAACACCATACTTTGCACCATTTTGGATAAATTGTGCAAAATTGAATAATTTTTAACACAATTTTTATTATTATAAAGGATATTATTAGTATTATTATTATTATTTACAATTAAAATAAATTTGAAATGATAAAAATAATATTTATTGAATTAATTAAAATAAGGATAAAAAAATTACGATATTTCGACTTCATATTTAGTAATTTAATATGTTTTAATTGTATTATGTTTTAATAATATATTTATTAATGAATTTCATATTTTCCTTAATTTATATATTTCTAAAATGAATAAATAAATAATATTCTGAATAAATTATTTCTAAAATAAAAAAATAAATAATATTCGAAAAAAATAAATTAATAAAAAAAAAAAAAAAAAAGAGAAGAAAATGATTAAACAATGTTTATTTGGTGTAAGTTTTGGTGTAATGGTTGGATATGCATTTTAGTTTGGTGCAAAGTTTGATACAAGATTTGGTGCAAAATGATGCAAAATTTGGTGATGCAAAATTTGGTGCAGCGCTGGAGATGGTCTTATACTAGTCGGTCATACCTTTTAGGTTCCTTTTACTTTTTAATCATTTTATTTCTTTTTCTTTTTTAAAATAGGCGAGTCGGGTTTGAGCGAATTTATTCTATTTTCATGGATTAATCCACAACCCGATCCAACTCATCATGCCTATATAGTTAAAAAATCGAACTCACTTAAAAACAATCAAAAGATCAATCCAAATTGGTCGGGCTGGTTCGATTTTGACGGGTTCGATCGGATTTTGTCCACCCCTAAACAGCAAATGAGATATTTCAATTCAAGAAAATTGTTACCAGTCTTCAATTTTCTTGTGACCAAGCAATGTATAAGAGGTAGGAAGAGTAAAATTGGGTCTCACTCTTGATGAATTTAAAATTAATTTTATTTTAAAAAAGTAACCATAACGACACTGTTAAACAGAGTGATGAAGAAAGACAACCTTGTTGGAAATATTAACTTTATTTACTTGAAATTACATATTATAAAATATATCAATCTTGACTTTAGCCTCCCAAATAAGACAAATATATTGCATCTTCATACATGAACCTTTTGACTTCTTGCCCTAGCTAAATTTGAGACGTTCACGCATCAAATTTCTACAGTACGTGTTAATAGTAGACAATACCAATTTTATTTTATTCTTTTTCTTTTCTTTGTACATTAAAATTATATAAATCCTTGAAAATGGGCCACAAAATGAAGGTGGGTCCAGGCCCATAACTGAAGCCTGATGTAAAATGATGAATTTTTTTATTTTTTTTTTCTGTCAAATCAATTTCTGACTAGGGGCATGCCTAGCCTAAATGTGGGTCCTTGATAAGTTTGCTTTTGAAATCCCATCCAAACAAGACTTGCTTAGGGTGTGTTTCTCCCATTATTGGGAGAAAAATAGTGTAATGAATAGTATTTATTGGAGAATGTGTAGTTAAAATTTAAAATAACTTTATTGGTTTGTGTATAGAACATTTTATTGGATGAATGTGTGGTGGAGAATCTTACTGTAGCAAACAAATTTTGAATTAATGGTAGACAAATAAGGGCTTAATGTTTCGACTCGGTAGTGGCAGAAAGTGGGGTGAGTCCCTCGCCGTCTAGGTTTGTGTCCACAACCAACCGCTCATCGACTCATCATAATGTGTGAAAATGCAAAATCAGTTGCACAACCCCACTGAGGAATGAGCTGAGCTAGACTTCGATTGAGCGAGCCGACTAGCATTCTTATTTGTTAGGTAGAATCTTCATATTGTTGCTTACTTAAGTTTGCGAAAATGTAGCCACACCACGTTTTAGAAGAATAAGGGTGACTATAATACATCGTATGAGCATTAAAAATTTACAAGAAAACGCATAATTGTGTATATTGTGATTCATGATTGCCTCTGTATCTACTTGATTTCAATATTTTTTGTCACATGTTTGTATGATTAATTTCCTTTTATCACAATTCACAATTCCTCTTTAATCATAATGTGCCTCTATGCCAAAAAAAGTGATACCTTTAGTACTCTATTTGAGCTTTATTATTTTAATCAAATCGATAACCAACTGTTTATTTTAATTTTTTACTAAAATTGATAAATAAAGAAAAAGAAATGCTATGTGTACAAACAAAAAAAAATACATACATACAGAAAGGCTTCAGAATACACACAAATAAGTGAGGTCTCCATTTTCTATAATATTTAATTCACATGGAACACGAGAATCTATAAATTTTCTGTAAAGCAATAAAGAATTTTAACTTTGTTATAATCAAACGTGTCACTTTACTGGTAGCCGTGGCGTGTGAAGCAGTGATTCACGTACGACGAGGTAACAGGAGTAACTTCATCAATCAGTAAAATTGTCGTTTTATTTGGTCAGACCATGCGTTTACTGTAACAGAGAGAGAGAGATAGCCAGCAGCATCAAATAACGACAAAATAGGGATGAGGACAAAATGGCTCAAAAATGGACGAGTCTATACAATTTTTTATTTTTCTAGTTTATATTTCAACATAATTTTAAAATAAATAGATGGGGACTATTATCAAATAGAAATTGGCTCAAAGATCTTGCTATATAATTGTTATTTCCTTTGAAGTTGGAATAGGATGTCAAAACGTAAGGACTTAGAGAGCAATTCAATGTGTTTTAAGTACGATATCGATACTGATTTAATAAGAATAATCAGTATATATTCGATTTTTTTAAAAAAACTATAGATTACATGCATGGATCGTGTTGATATAATGTGATAGCAGGTTAAGATCAAGATGGACAACCTCAAAATTGACAACTAATCACTTGTTGCTCAAGGCAAGAGGAAGAAAATGAAGATATTTTCTAATTATATGTAGTTACATAATTGATATTTTTCCACTATTATCTTAACAAGAAATTAGCCACAGAAATATTTCTTAATGAACTCCTTGAGGAAAGTGTTGGACAAAAACACACACGATA
>CAIGRO010147438.1:0-23918 GCA_903798355.1 Fraxinus baroniana | reverse complement strand
GTCCAGCCGTCCTTGTAAGATGAGTAGGGAGTGACCACTTCGGAGCGACAAAGGATGAAAAATCATGATGCTTGGTCCAAATGTTGAGGGATCTGAAAGGGCTAGGCCCCGAATCACTGAAGTAATAAAGGCGAATGATCAGAAGAAGTCCGATTCAAGTGCCTAACAGTAAGCTGTAGACAGAAAGTGACACATGTAGAATTAATGAGTACCCTATCCACTCTCTTTTTGACTCGACCGTTGGACCAAGTATACCGATTCCCAAGGAAACTAACATCCTCTAAACTACAATCTAACATCATATCAGAGAACGTAGTAGTACCTCTATCACGAGTATTATGACTGGTGCGCTTACCATAATGCGTAATAACATTAAAGTCTCCCATAACTAGCTAAGGGTCGTCCATATCGAGGGAAATGTGGTGGAGACCCTCCCACAAATCCCTCATGATAGAAATGTTACATGAAGCATAGACAAGAGTTAGATAGATAGGGAACGCTAGTCTAGGATCCTCAACTCTAACGTGAAGGAACTGAGGATGAATAATAACAGTAACAAAAGTACATGTTTCAAAAAAAAAAATAGATCTTGTTTGACTCATTTTGAACTCCCGTGTCAACTCGCAGATAACGTCGAATATCTTCAAATCAATGCTAAAAAAACAAAAGGCTCCAAAATAACTAAGAGATAAACTTGATGGAGCTGAATAAGTTTCCTCAACCTGAAGGGGGCTCTGCAAATCAACTAAGTGTCATTTAGGGAGACATTGAAAGACCAATTTCTCTAACCAAGGGAGAATATGAAGAATTCCTTGCTTTGCTTCGACCTATGAATAACTCACAGAACACTCATTCTGCCAATCATGTGCAGAACATCAACCATTCCAAAACTAATCCTCTATCTGATTGATTTGGTGAAGCCACTTGTTTATTTGTTTTACCCTCACCTACTCAAAATTTTAATAACACTCCATGGATCATTGACACGGGTGCAACAGATCATACGATCTGTAACACAATTTTTTTTACTTCCATTGAATAAAAAACCTCTCTATCAGTTAAATTATCCACTGTGAGGTTGTTCCAACTACACACTCTGGTGTAGTACGAGTCACAGACTCATTGGTACTCAATGATATTCTATGTGTTCCTAATTTCCATTTCCATTTGTTGTTTGTTAAAAAGTTGACTTAATAGATCCCTTGTTGCCTAATTTTTATGTCTGATGCTTGCTATGTGCAGGACCTTTTGTCTTGGAGGACGATTGGGAAGGGTGAAGTATAGCGTGGCCTATATAGACTAAAGCTATACAAGGTTCCATCCAAAGCTCTAATGACCACCTTATCAGGCCATAACCTTAGACATTTTCCTACTACAGCCTCTATTGTTAATTCTAATATTCAGTCAGTAGTTCCCATTGATATTTAGCCACACTTATGGTATTATCGCTTAGGTTACATTTCTAATTCTAGAATGAAACTTATCCCTGATAACTCTGCTATTTCTCATTACAAGAATGCTATCAACGTTCCATGTTTTATTTGTCTATTGACAAAACAACACAAGAATCCCTTTCCTATAAGCATACATAAAACTAAACAAATTTTTGACATCATCCACTGTGACATCTGGGGTCCTTGCCCCACTACAGCACATGATGAATCTAAATACTTTCTTTCAATTGTAGATGACTTCTCACTAGTCACTTGGGTGTATATGCTTAAAAAGAAATCCGATGTTAGTCATTCTATTAAGGCTTTTATCCAAATGATAGAAAATCAGTTTCAAATTTCAGCAAAAATATTGAGAAGTGATAATGGACCTGAATTTAAACAAATTGACTTTTACAATAAAAAGGAATCATTCATCAAAGAAGTTGTGTTGAGACCCCTCATCAATAGGACCCCCCTACACCATTAGTGCAAAACAAATCAC
Organism: Fraxinus baroniana; assembly: GCA_903798355.1. Lineage (NCBI taxonomy): Eukaryota > Viridiplantae > Streptophyta > Magnoliopsida > Lamiales > Oleaceae > Fraxinus > Fraxinus baroniana. The sequence goes on along the minus strand of CAIGRO010147438.1, from coordinate 21,983 downwards.
CATTTGAAGTATTATTCCACCTCACACCAACTTACTCCCATATCAGAATCTTTGGATGCCTTTGTTATGCATCCACATTAGCACATGGCAGAAGGAAATTTGATCCTAGAAGACACCAATATGTTTTCTCAGGCTATCCTTTTGGGGGTAAGGGATATAAAGTAATGAATCTACATACAAAAGTCATTTTTATATCTAGGGATGTAACATTTCATGAAACTTATTTCCTTTACAAGCATGCTAAAAGACCCAATGATGAAACTGAACTTGTCTTTACCAAGCCTCTTCCAGACATTGTTAACTATATTCCTGAACCAGCATCAAGTGAAGTGCCTAATTCACTTAGAGCATATACACCTGATAAGAACACACCTAATAGTCCTGCTCCTGATAGCTTTCCTCAACCATCATCTCCCATATCACCTATCATTAGAAAATCTACAAAACTCAAGAAAGCTCCCTAGAACTTGCAAGACTTCCATTGTCGTTAGGCCACTTCAACTGAGCCACCCCAATCTCCTCTCAAGGCAAAATCTCCAGCCTTTGCAAGTAATGCTTTTCCTCTTTCTAATACAATTTCTTATCATAAGTTATCACCCCAGTTCAAGGCTTTTTCAACCTCTATTTGCACATACTTCGAACCTAATGCTTACCATCAAGCAATGGGTGATCCTAATTGGTACAAGGCAATGAATTTAGAAATAGAAGCCCTTGAGTTGAACATAACCTGGACTCTCACTAATTTTCCACTAGGAAAGGCTGTAATTGGGTGCAAATGGGTGTATAAGTTGAAATATAACTCAGATGAAAGTATTGAAAGGTACAAAGCAAGACTTGTGGCTAAAGAATATACACAAAGGGAAGGGATAGACTACAATGAGACCTTTTCACCTATTGCAAAACTTGTAACTGTTCGATGTTTATTGGCTATACCAGCTATTTAGAATTGGTACCTGAAGCAATTTGATGTAAGTAATGCTTTTCTACATGGAGTTTTACATGAAGAGGTCTATATGAAAAATTCTCCAGGCTACACAAAAGGAACCCCTAACCAGGTTTGTAAATTGTTGAAGAGAATATACGGCCTGAAGCAAGCCTCAAGGCAATAGCACTCCACATTCTCTGCAGCACTTGTAGAATTTGATTTCTCTCAATCAAAAGCTAATTACAGCCTTTTCACCATGGCAACAAATCATTCCTTCACAGCGTTGCTTGTCTATGTAGATGACATTGTCATAGCAGGCTCCAATTTGAAGGAAATAGACATAGTGCAAAGGTTTCTCAGTAGCAGGTTCAAAATTAAGGCATTAGGTGATTTAAAATACTTTCTTGGCCTTGAAGTTGCAAGATTGAACAAGGGAATTGTCATCTCCCAATGCAAATACACCTTTGACTTGTTAGCTGATACAAGATTACTTGGGGCTAAACCAGTGAGGTTGCCTATGGACCAGAATCTAAAATTAGGAAGGGACATATGAAAACCATTACCAGATCCCACAATTTAGAGAAAATTGATTGGAAAGTTGATGTATTTATCTTTAACTAGACCTGATATATGTTATGCCATTCAAAATCTCAGCCACTACATGGAAGCTCCTTCTTTCACACATCTTGCAACAGCTCACAAAGTGATTAGATGTCCCAAGTTGGCACCAGAATAAGGTCTCATATTTCCATCTTCATCCACACTAAATCTTTGAACATTTTGTGACTCTGATTGGGCAGAATACCCTGATTCACGAAGGTCAGGTTATTGTATTTTCTTGGATATTCATTGATCTCTTGGAAGTCCAAAAAGCAAAGTGTGGGTCTCGATTATCTGCTGAATCAAAATACAGGTCAATGGCCAACACTTGTTGCGAAATTACATGGTTAAAATACATTCTGAAGGATCTTCAAGTTCATCATCCCCAACCAGTCACCTTATATTGTGACAACCAAACAGCATTACACATTGCCTCCAACCCGATTTTCACGAAAGAACTAAACATATAGAGCTAGACTGCCACTTAATCATAGATTAAATCGAAGCTGGACACATTTTCACATCTTACATTTATACTCAATCACAACTTGCAGGCATTCACCAAGGCACTCTCTTCTATTACTTTGAAATCTCATTTGTCCAAGATGGGAATATAAAACATCTATTCTCCATCTTGAGGGGGACTGTTGAAACACATAATGTAGCTCACTTATCAGCATGCAGCACCAGCCATGAACATCAGCAAATTAGTTTGGTTATCAGCAAGATATGTACACATATCATAAGGCAGCAAGCTTATCAAGCCAGGTGTCCTACCATCTTGTGTAAATTGCACATGGTTAGGTAGATTAATATTCATTCTGTTGTATAGTTTGTTAAGGTAATTCTTCACTCATTTACCCCTTTGTATCTTCTATATATTTGCCTTTGTATTAAGTGTTATGAAATGAGATGAATTTCTGATTCAATCCGAATTTATCAATATTCATCATCTTCATTCGAGCTTTAATATCTTGCACCATGCATGCGCATGTAGAAACTTCCTTGCATATGCAAGTGTCCCATATTGTGAACCTGAAAGCAATTTCCTTCTACATGCGTGGGCAAGGCATATAGCCATGCGTATGCATGACTATATTGTATCCAGACGAGATTCAGTTTTCCTCTTTGATACGAACTGTTTTGGAATTCAATTTTGGAGTGTTTCTTGACCTAAATTTGAGCAAACATCGGGGGATAATTCTCTAGCCTCTTAATTCACATCAATATCTTAAAAATCATTGAAGGACAAGAGGCGAATTCATATATTTTGGGGAGAGAAGATCAACCTATCAAGAATTGAAGGCCAATTATATCAAGAACTTGAAGATATTGTTGTGCCAAAAATTTTGTTATCCTTGTGGTGGTTTGGAAAAAAAAGGGAAAAAAGAAGAAGAAATATATTGTTGTTCCTTGATTTTATTGTGCCAAAAATACCCTCTATGTGTTCTCGTAGGTATACATTATTTTGAATTTATCCTCAACCTTGGAATTAAATAAAATTCTTCAGAAACCATCATTTTTCTATTGGTAATTGGTATGTTTTGAAATATTTCTAGAAAGAGAGCATATTACTCTTTTACTTCCCTACAATAGAGATATTTATGCAGTTCATGTTTTATCTCAAGTAACTCCATTAGTTTTATTAGGCTAGTTATGTTCAAGTTTAATGAACTGTCCATACAACAACTCATCATGTTGTCATTGAAACTTACAGTTCACAATCGCAGATAATGTGACTTATTGTGACGATTTGTGATGAATATTAATATAATGTAACTCGAGTAGCTTCATTAAATTTATTATTTTAGATATAATAGAGAGATGCAAGTAAATTTTTTATATATAGTGTAAAAGCAAATCTCTCCACATATGTGGCTTTCTTTGGACCTCCTGTTTAGTTGACGATAATGGGGTCGGGCGTTTGATGTTGGACGGAACATATCACAGCAAGAAATGACTATACAATCTTCTTAAATATATATCAAATTTATATAATCGAATATTATTTAAGCTATAAGATTCTTCAACAATAATTGTGCATATGCACATATGAATACACCATTCATGCATATCTCTCTCTCTCTCTCTCACACTCTCACACACACACACACACACACACACACACACACACACACACACGAAATTTTGAAGACTCCTAACAATAATTAGGGGTTCTAAGTAGTATTGTATAATCTGCATATTATATTTTAAAAAGAACAAAAAATTGCTCACCACTTGAGGTGAAAGACGGTTAAAATCATCGTTAGCAATTGAAGAATGAGTCTTCTTCGGCTTTTAGATATAGAAATTGGAAAAGCCTTTTAATTTGAATGGTGAATACAATGTATTACTTGAGGAATTTAGTGTTTAACAATTAACAATTGAAAATTAACATATGATCTAATGTACATAGTAATATTTATAAATTGAAATCAAATATTTTCAATTTGAAGACATATTTTCTTTACTCCACCAACCCCATAAATCATAGTTGTCAAACTCGATCCGAACATTGACCTGGACAATGCAGCAGGTCAATGAGTTAGGTTCAACCGGTGACCCAGTAGTTCAACCAGTGGGTAATTGCACAAAAACCCAAAAAAAAATATATAAAGTAAAAAAAAATTTAGGAGCAAAATTAAAATTTTTAATTTATTTTTTCACTAACTATTTAGGTATATAAAATAAAGTAAAATGCTGAACAAAAGTTTTTTAAAAGAATATTTTTATAAAAGCTATAAATGATTCATTAGTTATATATAAGTTATTGTACACAAGTAATGCTAAAACACTTTGTGTTCAAGTGGTGAGAAATCCTTTATTTTTTTTTAGAGGTCCAATGTTCAATTCTTTTGGACTCAAAATTTTTGCAAAATGATTTTGAAATCCAATCAAGTCGGTCAATTGGGCAGGATAAATTTTTCGATTAATTGGGTCAAAGTCCGATTTTGATCGAGTCAAATGTATTTCTATTAAATTAATCTGTTCGGCCTGATCAAGGATCCGAGCCACCTATTTTCCGGCCTAATCGGCCGGACGGGACCAATTTTTATAACTATGACATAAATAGTGTGATTGAACTTATTATAACAAATGGATGTGATAAAGTTAATCAACAGTTGTCAAATAAATAATGTTAATATTTAAAAACATACTAAATCGTACATATATGGACTAATACAAAGCTATACTCAAGGTGGATCAAAATCCTTGTTTTCTCTAAATTCTTAAATATATGCTAGGGTTTTCTACCTTTCAAAAAAATAAATAAATTATTATTATTAATAAAAATTACATTTTATTTTTCAGGTAAAGGATATACCAAATTTATCAAAAATAAAATACTAGGTTTTTCTGCGTCTAATTAGTGGTGTATTTTATTCGCAATTAATACTGAGTAAATAGTTATTCCATTAATAAAAAATATTGATGAATGTCTCAAAGTCAAACCTATTTAGCGGACACACTCTTGTGGATGTCTCATATCTACATTAAGTCTATGTTTGACACCCATTTTTTTTTTCCATTCTCTTTCTTTTTCCCTTTTTTCATTTCAACCACACATTTTATCAATAAAATAATATTATACATAAACCCAAAAATTCTTTTTACCTTTTTAACCACACATTCTTCCATTAATCACTATTCAAAAACTAATTTTTTTAATCCAAAATGGGTGTCAAACGTAGGCTAAAATTTTTAATACTTGTTCCTTTTTCAAGAATTAAGGAATGAGGCAAAATCATCTGGGAAGCTTTTGTGAGAACCTAAGCCCCTATTTCGGGGTATTTAATTTAATTTATTTCTTATATTCATTTTTAATCACTTTTATACAATAAAATACTCTATACGTAATTTCAAAACTTTTTTCTACTTTTTAGCCGCACATTTTTCAAAAAATACTATTCAAAGCTTTTTTTTTTTTTTTTAATTTCAAATTAAAGGCTACCAAACATGGGCTAATTCAAGAAAATTCCTTAAGCCATGTCACATGCTTATTGAATTTATTTTTTATTGCGGTCTTACATGTACAGAGTTATCATAATGGGTAGTTGAAAAATTTGAACTTATGGTCCGTTTGATTGTAAAGATGGAATTTGAGTGGAAAGAAAATGAATTCTAAGAAATTGAATTACCTAGAATTTATTTTATTAAGAATTGTAATTAATTGTGTTTGATTGGTATAATTTTTCACTTGAAAAATGTTGAAAGATTGGTATCCGTTTGATTTTGTTTTTCATGAAAATTGTTCATTAAAGTTATATTTTTTTTTACCATTAAATCTAGAATTTGTTCTAATTTCCAAAAAATAAAAAAAAATTTACTATACCGAATACCATTCGTTTGACTTTGTTTTGTATGAAAATTATCAATAAAAATGATAAACTTTTTTACCATTGCATTTAGAATTTTTTTTCAATTGAAAAAAAAAAACATGGAAAACCATTTTCCCGCCTAAGTGGTGGGAAAATGTTTTCAAGGAAAAGCAAGAAAATGTGAGTGTGTGAGAAAAAGTGGGAAAATCATTTTCCTAGAAAACAACCTATCAAACGAGGGAAAAGTGGGATCTTTTGTAGAATCTAATATCATAATGAATCATCACATCGAAAAATTTAACTCAAGGCAATTATTTTGTTTTCCAAAAGGCAGTACTTATGTGTTCGCCAAATTAATGTTATTTGCCTATGTACGTAAGTTGCATGTCCAATTATTACATTTTGAATCCAATTGAGAAAATGGTGCAAAGAATTTTTCACATTTTAAGGGTGTGTACGTGTGTTTTGTCCAAACATTATATGAAAACCTATAGCTTGCATATAATGTCAAAATTTCCTTGACAAGACACGAGAAAATCAATCAACATCAATATCTTCTAACTTTTTATCCCATGGTAGTGACTTTGAGACAAGTCACATCTCCCGTAGAAGGAAGCATCCCAAACCCTAGCTGTGCCTTTGCACCATCAACATCCCCAAACCCTCACGGGCTCACCCTCACCCTCACCCTCACCCCCACTCCTACACCACCCTCCAAAACCCTATTCTTGATTGTTTATTTCTTACCTACCAATATGTTAAAGTCAGTACTGCATCAAACTGTGTGATAGTGAAATTATTTGTTTATAAGTCGTTAAAATCGAAAATTTACAATTAACAATCAATTGTAGATCATGAACTTTAGTGTCACATGGAGTCGTACTAAATACCAAAAGAGCTAGGCAAGATTATTCGATATGTTGTATATAAGTATCCATACCATACCATCCCAAACCTCACCCTCCTATTCTTTATTGTTTCTTTCTAACCTACCATTATGTTATTCTTGATTGTTTCTTCTTACCTACAAATATGTTAAGATAGCAGTGTTGCTGAGCAGCAATCGTTATGACAGTGGAATTGTCTACAATTACCTAAAATCGAAAATTACAATTGAATGCCAATTGTGGATCATCGTTACATAAAGTCGTACTATATATCAAAATTTTTCGACATCGTCATTCGATATGTTATATATAATTATCCATATATACCATACCATACCATACCATCCCATCCCATCCCATCCCAACCCACAACCCTCTCAAAACCCTATTTTTGTTGTTTCTTTCTAATCTACCATTGTGATGTAATCAATACCACCCCAAGCTCCACGCCAACCCCACACCCACGCCCACCCACTAAATACCCTAATCTCTTGATTGCGCCAAAATGACTACTTATCCATATCATCTGAATCTTTCCCATCCACAGCTAATGTCCAAAAGGGCCTCCATAGCTTGGCGCTGTCGAAATCAAATAAGAAAACAAGAAACAGTTTTTTGCTTTTCGAAATATACGAATACCTCTTCATCTAGAAAAGAAAGTGACCCACTCGGGATTATTTTTTTAAGTCATTTATTATGAAATTATTTTTATTTTATTATAGTAAATTGAGAAGTACACCCACAAACACACACATATATAGGGAAATTTATAAAATGTACCCCACTTAGTTTATATTTGACCCATGTTTATAAATTATTTATAAACATTTAAACAGCTTTTTATCCAAATATTTCTATTTAATTTATGATTTAAATCATTTATAAATACTTGTGGAACATTCTTATGGTGTATATGTAACTTGCATACCATATTTTGCAAATTTACTATTTGCATACTGTATTTTAGTAGTGAAAACAAAAAACACATTTATCAGGGAAAAATAGAAATATTTACAAATTTACAATTATAAATTGTTAACGAGCCAAAATATCCCTATTGAAAATAACAAATATACACACAACTTTATCATTGCATACCATTTTAATTACTATTTTATCATTCTCCAAAATCTTATTGTCTATTATTATTTATTACTCTTTCATTCAAAGTTTTACCTTTCCCCATTCATTTATATATTTACGTGTCTCGTCTTTTCAAAATTTTCTTGTGAAACAATTAAAAGGACATTACAAAAATTAAAAAAAAAAAAAAAAAATTCTTCAAAAAATTTTCTATTATTATTTATTACTCTTTCATTCAAAGTTTTACCTTTCCCCATTCATTTATATATTTACGTGTCTCGTCTTTTCAAAATTTTCTTGTGAAACAATTAAAAGGACATTACAAAAATAAAAATAAAAAAAAAAAAAATTCTTCAAAAAATTCAATGTATGAATACTTGAAAAATTGTACAAAGCTATAACTAACTTAAAATAAAAAAGAAATTCATTTAAGTTGTAAAATAATGAATCATATCATATACTAATTTAATTTATTCCTTTTTTTTTTATTGATTGGGCATAACTTAATTATTAGATGATGACAATTAGTAATTTCCATTTGTCCATTTAATAATATTGGGAAAATTGAAATGATTTTTTTTTTTTTGGCTATAATTTCTGATACATATAAATATATTAAAATTTATTTTATATTTTTTCAAGTTGTAATTTAAGGAAAATGAAGAACTTAATAAATTTTTATCATTGTTTAAAGATTTTTTTAATAAAATATCATAAGCTTTTAATAGTTTATTTTAAAGAATAATAAACTAGTTTAATAATCGGTATGTAAAGTATACACAATTCGATATAAGGGTATGATATGTTATTTTCAATTGGTAATATTTTGGTCTATTTTAACTATTTAAAATGACAAATTTATCAATATTTGTTACTTCTGTGTTCAAATTTATAAAGATATTAAAGCCCAATGTTTATAATTCAATGAAATTTTCCTTTATACATGGAATAATATTATTTTATTTTATTTTTCCCGAAGAATTTCTATTATAATATAGTTGACAAAATAAGATTTTTTTTCAACTGATACCATTATTTGAAATATTATCAATAATGTTAAATAATATCTATATGTTCAGTATTAATTACTAGCTGCGACAGCATGATGGTCAACTGAATAATTAAATACACTAATGTATAATTTTCCTCTTCATTACCTATTTTCAGGAGACATTCAACATCAACTATTTCATCAATATATGTTAATTAATATCAGATTAATTAATATATATTTTTCAATTAACTAGTTAATGAGAATCTTGATCACATGCAATAATATTATTCCAAATGTTGGTTGAAATTGGAACAATAGATCCCATTGGTGGGGTTTAATAATACAACTCATCGATTGGAATGTATATAGTGTGTGAAATGAATCTTACCGTCCACATTATTTTCCATCTAACCACGCGGTTTCGTGATTATATTTTTATTTAATTAATTTCATGTTAATAGTCTCACATACATAAGGAAAGAATTAAGTCAACCATATTTTTTTCTCCACTTTCCTAGATAGGATAGTATTTGATTCGGAATTGATGTACTAAACACCATTGCTTAGTTTATACTAAGACCGAATAACGTAACACACTACAATATGTGGTATCTCTCATCAACAATTGTAGTATGTCATGTCACCCGAATACTAGTGTCCGAAAGGTAAATCAATCATTCTATCTGATTTTATTATTTGGAAATGGGTATTTAACATATGTTGGGTGTGAATGGTTGGGGTATTCACACAATGTTAGAATTTGTGACATCATTTTGTGAAAAAATCAATTGAAGCATATTATGAGGGTTTATTTGTTTGTAAAGTTAAAATTGATTATTTATCTAATTTAGTTAATGGCAAATTCTTATTTCACATTTGATAGGTATTTATGGTTTGGGTAGTCACATCACACATTGTTAAAAGTTGTGACATCATTTCAATGTAAACTCTATTTGACATATCATGACCAGCATTGTCTTTATGACCTCAATATTTGTTTGAATATTTTTTTGACCATCTCAATTTTTTGGAATGTAGATACGTATTTCTTAAATAGATTTTGTGACTAGCATTCTCTTTGTGATTTCTATTTTGACCGTGACCAATTGCCTAATTGTAACTGCATTATTTGCAATCCATTTTGTGTTTGTGAAATGTCTATAGTTCTATGATGAATCACGAGGTTGTAATAAGTGTATATATTTATATATAATTCGTGATCTTAGTTATTTGTGACCTTCTTGTGTGATATGAATGCATGTACATGTCGAAATGTCGATTTAGTGTTTTATGTTTGTCATATATTGCAGGAATGGGATTATATAATACTGAATGCTACAAGGTTCCCTGGTATAATTACAACGAATGCAACCAAAAACGTGCCAACAAATTTCATTTCGAAGTTCAACTCTGCACAAAAATAGATACTATCTAATATTTGCTTCTCCTATTTATTAGATTGTAGTGAGATAGTTTTCAATCTCATCTAGTCTATTATTTTCTACTACGAGAAGTGAATCAACCGAACAAAAAGGAGATGTAGTTGTTGGTTGCTGGTAAGTATCTACGATTTTCTCTGCTCAAGTTCTGTATAGTCATGGGACTTAGGCACCAGGATCACGATGTAAGGAGAAGCCTTCAAAATGTACAGTCTAGGATTAAGGAACAATATTTTGGACACTTGAACTTAGTGACAAATGAAAATGTTAGGAACATCTTCCTTTGTTTAACAAATGCAAATGATCATGATTTGGATAGGATTTGGATTCTTAATTTGATAATATCATACCTTTTCTCGACCTCATACAAGAAGGTTGTTGAGAACTATTTGTTTGTTTTTGTTGAAGATTTTGATACTATGAACATGTTTTCATGGACGAAAGATTTGATCGAACCTTCCATAAACTCACTGAAGGATGATTTGAGTAATATAAATTTTCTTTACAGACTCAAAAGATTTCTAGTTGCCTTTCAAGTTTGGATTTATGAGTCTATTCTATGATTAGATGGGATTGTAACTTCTAGGATTTGGAAGAGGTACCCACGTATCTTTATTGGAGATCAAATAAACTGTCTAGTGGTGCTAAACTTGAAGAAGAGGTGTTCTCTGACATGGATGTAAGTTTTCATTTCATATGTGTATTACATAAACAATCACAAATAGGTCACAATTCACATAATAGAGTTACATGTCACATTTCATATTATGCAGTCACATGATAAATCACATTGTATGTTTCACATGTCACAGTACTCATCGATTTGTGAGACATGTAACATTTCTCATTATTGGGTTTCAATTCACTACTTTATGCAGTCACAATTTACGTTATGCAATCAGTATACATGTCACAATAAATGAGTTTCATGACAAGTATTTTTGTTTATTTACATCTGAAACGGAGATGGTGTATCCATACATGGAGGGTGTTTCATATAACACACCACAACAACCATCGCTGTCACGTGCCAGTACAAGTTAAAAGCTCCACAACCATTCAAAAAGTCCAAACCAAGCATTCTAATGATTACTGACGGACGATTGGGACATTCTACTAATATTGAGGATGATGACAATGATTTTGTTGATTCACTTCCAAAAAGACAGAAGATAACTTTTTCTGTCCGTACTTCAATAGATCCTCCGATCGAGCCACACACTACTCATATTCATTCCTCGGTGGATGAGGGTCCATCTGCTCATACGTCTCCACCTTTAGCAGCACATGCACACAAATCTAATATATGTTGTTATCTTTAATTTAAGTTTTGTTATGTTTATTGATTTATAATAATATATTTGTGTATTTTATTCGAGTTCAGGTTTTGAATTTCAATGTGCATGCTAATTCTAGGTCAAGTCTCATATTTCTCTCTTTCATACACAATTTAAGACGAGGTCACATGACACTTCATTTAAGTCACAATTGAATACGAACTGGTCACAAATGTTTAATTCAAGTTCATATTTTAAATAATTGTTGTTCACGTAGTTCACATGTACATACGTAGTTGTGACATACCTCTGTGAACTTGGCACATGTTATTTAGACAGGTTACAAATATAGACGCATTGGTCACATGGTATAGTGTTCAAAGTCACAAACACTTGTACATAGGTCACATATAATTCATATACCTTGATACTTACATTATTCGTGTCATTGATGTATGTCAAATTTCATAGGTGTTGGAGAGTTTGAAAAATGAAAGTAGTGAACTCCAAACGAAAAATAAGGAGCTTTGTGTGCAAATCAACGATCTCAAGGCACATTTATCATCAATGAAAGCTGCCAGGAATCACAAGATGAATATCATTGTTCGTATGCAAGGAGAAATCAGGTCACACTTATTGGAACGGAGTCAGAAATGAACTTTCTATGGAATATGTGACCGCAATGATATCAAGGTCAATGGATCAAATTTTGAACATATTCAAAGAAAAAAGTAAACTGCCTAGTGATGGAGTTAAAAACATGTTTTTTGAACGTTATCGTAGACTGTTTTTGTTGTAGTGTCGTCCATATAGTGAATGACACAGAATGTGAATATCAAAAGATTTCTGGTTAAAAAACTCATTCACATACACAAATTACATTTTACCTTTCATAGTTCACATAATGAATTACTGTGTTTAATGTTTCACTATATGATAGGTATCACCCACTTTCGCACCCACATCTAGTTTGCCGTTTAAGTGTGTCTCTAGACTGGTAAGAATATTGTAGTCTCCTTTTGTTTCTAAATAAGAGAATCAAAGCAAGAGTTCTGAGAATGTTGTATTTTTTTGATATTACAATTGGCATCCAGATGATGCTGATGTTGCAGCATTTCAGAGTTGGTTCCATAGAGTTTACAAACCAACAATTTGTTATTAGTTTCTCTTTATAGGAAAAAATTCAAAGACGCTAACGATGTCATTAAGCCCCCTTTTTACATTGGTACATTCGCCGTATGCAACAAAACATGGATGCATGAACTTATTTCTCCAGACGTGTCATTGACCAACTTGGTATGCAAATATCACATATCATTCTATATATGTATCATAGCATTTGCACTGTATCACTTGCCATAGGTCACATATAATATATACATGTCACATACATTATGGTGAGGTCACAGAACACATACTATGGTCACATACCACATATACACATCATTATTAATTAGTCACAAGTTACATACAATAGTTACCGTATACACAAGCCACACACATTATGATCAGGTCACATAAATTTCATACATGTCACGGAACACATGCTAAGGTCACATATCATATACAAACATCATTTTTAATTAGGCACAAGTCACATATCATAGGTCACATATCATAAACAAAAGTCACGCACATTATGTTCAAGTCGCATAAATTACATACAGGTCACGGAACACATGGAGATGTCACATATAATACACAAACATCATTATTCATTTAGATCCTGAAGACTAGTTAGGTGTTTAATATTTTCTATGGTGACGCCAATGTATTCATGCTTCTATCACATTCGTCAATTAGCATGATATGGTGAGAAAGTCAAGTTTAAGGCTACCACAACTGACTCATACTTTCAGGCTATGATCAAGAATATATATCCGAAATTCATAAAGGATCCGAATGTTCTACTAATTGTGACAAGGCTGATTAATGATATCACATGTGTCAAAATGCCATTGAGCAGTCTATGGACTAAAGTGAACCAAGTGTTAATGTTAATTTTGTCTACAAACAAGGTACATTGGATGTTGGGATTACTTGATATAAGGGTCGCACATTGATAATATTCAATTCGGTCACAAGAACCTTCACAGATTTAAGTGTGAAAGGGAGAATTGAACCATATTTGAAAATCATCCCTCATTTGATGGATGCAATTGGAATATGGAATAGACATTCAGATGATGATTAAAATGATTCCATGAAGTTGAAGATTGTACAAATTATGAGGGGCCATAACAGTAAAATAGGTAACAATCATTTTAACGTGTTAATTGACTAAAGAAATATCCGTTTTATGACCACCATTTCAATGTAAAAACCAATAAGCCGACTTTTTTTTTCCAGCCATGATTGCGGCATATTTGTGATTAGATATACTGAATGCATTCTTCATAATACTTAGAATCCATGCCAAAGGATTTTGATGATGCCGAGCACGCTGGATTTTAGAGAATTGTAGCATCGAACAATTCTTATTGAAATGACCTCACTTCACACTTACATAGGTGACCTCCTAGTAAGAGTATTCTATCCTACTCCACTTGATTTAATGAATACCATTAAGCAACTGATCTCTAATGGTATCATCTCCATAGATTATGTGAAATTAAAGGAGAACATAGCGGATCCACTTACTAAAGATTTACCGAAAGATCAAGTACACTGCCTATAGAAAAGAATGGGATTAAAGCAAACTACGTAAGGGTCTTTGTAATGGTAACCCTACCTTTTTGATTGGAAATCCCAAGATCTTAGTTCAAGGAAACAACTAAGTTATAAAGATTCAATGAAACAATTGGAAAAATGTTTCATAACTCATTCATATATTTATTAAAGTACTTTCTGTAAAATGTTAGAGATTAAGATAATCTTTTAATGATTCCAATATCTTGATTGGGTCAAATGTAGTAGGGCAAAATATTCCAAATAGGAGGTTACCTACGTAAGTGTGAAGTGGACCCACTTTAATAAGAATTGTTCCAGATTACAATTCTCTAAATACTTATGAAACCCAAGGGTGGTTCATGGCCAAAATGAACCAAGTNTGTGTGAGTACTGTTGTCTTAATTTACACCAACAGCTGAATGGTTCAAGACATCGTGTTCACTAATTAGCCAAGTAAATTCGATAGTATTTCACTAAAGAAGGTTCAAAGTTGGAAGCTACCTTACCTGATGCAATGTTTTTTCGCTTTCTCTCTACTAGAGCATGTATAGTCATTTGCATTAATTTTCATTCATGTGGAGGATTGTTGGATTCTTGTATCAAAAATTGATTTTGACCAATTTTAAATTGTTATTTAAATGGAATTCTTTATTTGATGAATGAGAAATTAAGCTAAATTTTAGTTGGTTAAATACGTGAATTGTTGGAAAAACGTATAGAATATTATGAAATATTCTAGAAAATATTTGGATGGAAACGTGTGTCTTTCAATATGAAAGATCATGACTTTTCGTATGATTGTTTTTCAATGGGTGTGTCTCTTCATGTATATAGATAAATCTCAAAAGGTGTATCCTTTTGTATGGTTGTGTTTTTTAAGACAAACATTTTCAACTACTATATATAGATCCTATGTGTTTGGATTTATTAATTCAATTCATAATTCCATATCATTTCTTTTAGTTGCATTGCATAAAAGCACTTTGTAAAAGTGGACTTTTCTTGCATAAAAAAATGGTTCGGTAGAGAAAGAATTCTGTTAAGAGTTCGTTGGTGTGCGTAATTTGGAGTGCTCTAATTGCGAGACGTGATCATTGTATATTAGGAGATGGTTACCGAAATATCGTTAGCATCAATACAGAGCAAATTCAATTTAAGAAGAAAGTGTTAAACACTTGCCTCGACCAATCCAATCACTTGTCTCGACCAATCCAATCACTTGTATTTAGTATTTTACTTTTCGATTTCTTTGAATTTGAGATTTGATTTAAAAAAAAAACAACCTAACTATTCTTTTGATTTATAAGAAATGTTTTTCGTCGAAGAATGGAAATGATTAAATCCATCGTCACGTATTCAGCTTCAGCAATTATCCTTTCGTCTTCTCAAATTCTATTTTGGTAAGTCGAAACTCGATTTTGCACAAGTAAAATATATGTTTTGAGAATATAATTCATGCACGTTATCAGTGTAATATATCCAACAATCTTAACAATTTGGTTCAGCTATTGACTATACCATTTCAAAATACTGTAATCCCACATAGGAAAAAATCGGAAAAGTCTGGAGCCATGGACTTCAAGAGATGCTAACAAAAGATATTTTTCTTTTCTATCTTACCACTCTAAGCTTTGCAAAGTTTTTAAAAGAGACTGCACCAACGGTACAAGAAGGAAACAATAATCGTGAATCGATTATTGATTTGGATTCATGAAAGCATTCAAATTTTCTATGCAAAAATTATATTCTGAACAGATTGGACAACACACTATATGGAGTGTATAGTTTCAAAAACTCGGCCAAGGAAGTCTGGGATTCATTGGAGAATAATTACAAGACCGAGGATGCCGAAACTAAGAAGTTCATAGTCGACAGATTTTTTGATTACAAGATGGAGGATTCCAAAACAGTGATCAATCAAATGTCGTGAACCGTAAGCACCGTTGCGGGCAATTTTGTCTTAAGATTGTTAGTGCGAGCTTTATGTAAAGGATTGTTAAATTATAGAACCGACAAGAATAAACTTTAATCCGCAAGAGCATAATTAAACACTATAATTATGGGATTATGAATTGAATTAATAAAATCCAAACACATTAGATTTATATATAGTAGTTGAAAAAGTTTGTCTTAAAAGACACAAGCATACAAAAGGATACACCTCTTGAAATTTATCTCTATACATGAAGATGTACACCATTGGAAAATAATCATGCTAAAAGTCATGATCTTTCATATGGAAAGGCACACCTTTCTATCCAAATATTTTCTAAAATGTTTCATATATTTTATACGATTTTCCAACAATTCACGTATTTAAACAAATAAAATTTGGCTTAATTTCTCATTCATCAAATAATGAATTTCATTTAAATAATAATTGGTCAAAACCAATTTTCGATACAAGATTCTAACAATGCTACAAATCATTAACATAAATGACTATGCCCCTGTTTGGTTGAAACTAAAATTCAAATTAAATTTATGTCAAAGTTAACAATTATTTTTAACTACACATTTTCATTGGTTCCACAATTTTTTAACCACACATTTCATCACTTTTTATCGAAATCTATTAAAATTTTGATTTTAATCCCCACCAAACAAAGGCTAAGTATGTAATTTGAGAATCTATGTTAGAGGATTTGTTAATGTAAGACATGTTACAAGTATCGAAGATCAATTTGGGACAATCAAAAAGATAAGGTGAATCCCCTCAATTATTTCTCATAACGTCTACTTAAAATGTGAGTGAAACGAGGTTTGATTTTGTTAGGATTTCGTTGTAGATCGAACTAAATCGAGTATGGATGATATTAATTTTCTTGGACCAGCTTACTGGAATTTCTGTGGTGGTCCTAAATAAGACATTGGTCCATACATACAGCATAATCTTGAATATATGCAGCTAGCTAGCAATGTAAATGCAATGAAATTATTGTTAAAATCATTAATACAAAAAAACCATTGGCATAACATTTCTTCTCTTGTCAAAGTCAGTCACTGTTAAAAATTAAATTATGAGAATAAATAGTACATTCACAATATTCATCATAATATCAACAATAAATTCCATTTGGCCCAACAATTATTATAGTTGCTAACCAATTCTGTTTGCAATACCTTCTATTTTTCTTTTGAATTGACAACTTTAATTTTGTTTCTAGATAATCAGTCGATTTGACTTCTTGATTCGAATAATCGATAAAGTTTGTACAATCACATACGTGCATTCAAGTATATGCATTGCAGTGTCATTTCACATTGTACGGGATTTTAATTTTTTTTTTCTTTTTTTGTGAACTCAATTACCCGTAATTTAATTTTCACAGAATAAACTAATATTCTTGTATATATATATCCAAAGTTTATGCATTCAAAAACGTTACTATTACAAGAATCTGATGGTCCATCATATATGGAAATATACCTATATCTTTAAATCGCAATTTATAGTGCTGATTAGGCCATTTGAGGCGTATTAATGTACTTGTGATAAAGATATAAAACTTGAGAAATTGTCACAATAGCACTATAGAGAGGGTAGATAAAGAATTTGTGATATTTTATACTTTGACATGACACTCAAACAAAATTTCTTTTCTTTTCTGTTCTTATGGGTAGATAGATGCCTAAGAAAGAAGACATGTCATGTTGACACTTATCTTTTTTGAGCTAACTGGTTGAGAATTAGTTCTTTTTTACATTTTTATTTTCTCGACTTCGATCGAGTTTCTGCCAGTTAAATAATTAATTTTTGCAATTATTTTTATTTTCTCGTCTTAAGAGTGGATGGAATTTAACATGATGTGTTGTGGTTTATAAGGGCTTACTTTTGAAATGAACCAAATAAAGTGAAAATAAAATAAAATAATTCATTTAGTCAATTCCAAATTTTATGAAAATAAGAATTGATTTATTGTTTATATAAATAGAATTAAACTTAGTTGTTTCAGAATCAGTCTCCAGGAATTCCTAAACGTTAGTGAGAAAAGAAGCCTACTTGAAGAGGGCCTCTTTTCGAATGAAAGAGGAAGAATGTCTGACTAGCTCCAATCCATAAAATAATTAAAGAATACTGCAATCATTAATTGCTATTTTTTGGTGCTACTTCTGTCCATTTTCGCCAAAACTCTAGTTGGCACTAGGCTGTTTTTGCGTGTGGTGTTTGGAGCATGGACGTGGCAAAATCAACAACTTAAAACGATAGAATATCTTGTAGTTGTAGAGTGGCAACAAGAGATATTACAAAGGATTTTCTTTCTTATATGTTTGTGTTACAAGATATCATAGTGTAGGGCCTTAACATTAACAAAGCCAACCAATTTATGTACAAATATGCTCTTTTGATTTGAATTCTACTTACCCTACGTGTACGATTGAAAACATTACAGCACCGTGGGCACGGGTGGAGGTAGGGCGGGGGTGGAGTATGGCTACTGTCACATTATTCAACATATAAAAATACATTATAACTTTATTGGATAATATAAAAGTAATTCGTTATCACATAGGCTGATGTTAAGCACCAATGAGACTGAATAATATTACTTTGGATATATACATCTAAGAAGTTTCATCGAAGACATAACAATGAGCCAACATTTTTTACTTTAAAGAAAATAAAATGTGACTTGAAAGCAACTTTTTTATTTTTTTAAGCTTAGCTAAACAACCTCTAAGAAGAGTGCTCATAGCGTTTTTAAAATTAACTTATTAGGAGGGGGGTCATAAACATGATATAATTAAAAAGAAGTTGATGGACCGTGACAAACAATATATATCCTAAGAACATAGACTTCGTTCAACCAAGACCTCTTATGGTTATTGTCCATTTACACATCATTGTAAGAACAAGTGTAAGATTAGGTGATGTTTTCAAATTGTACAGTTTAGGTTTTGGGTAAAGTTTCTCTAAAAGAATGATTCGAAAGTGACTTCGTAAGATCCATCCAGCCCCTAGGTCAAAACTCATAATACTCCTAAAGGATTTTAGCTGCAATTTTCCATCTATTTTGAGTCATGAATTGTCTAGACACTCTCATTTGTCTCATTGTCTATTTCGTAATCAACCCATTCCGCCTTCACAAGGCCAACTCCTCCTCTTTGATTCGCACTTCTTCCAAAGTAGATCAAATCCGAAATGAAATTTATAAGATAAAATTCAAAGGAAAAATATAAATATGACAAACTATCGTATTAGCATGCTCAACTAAACTCCTCATTATATTACTGCAACTTATTGTAACCACTCCCCCAATATTTCCACTCTTTTAAAGCCATTTGTACCTAGAGAAGTAATTCATCCATATTTATATTAATTTGCTACACTTGAATTCAATTCAAATACATAATCCAAATTCTACGAAATAGTCAAGATGAACAATGGAAGAAGCTCAATTGTTGTTTCAAAACTTCTTTAAGGTGTGTTTGAGCCACATTATTTTGAAATAGTAGATTGATGGAGAATGTATGGTTTAAAAAAAGGAACAGTTATTGATATGATAGAAAATATTATTTTATTGAAAAATATGTTGTTGAAAATGAGTAGAAGAATAAGAATGAAATTTTAACATGTACCAAACAGGAGCTTAATTTGAAATTAAAAGGTGGTTGGATGAATTACTTGGATTTCTCTTTCTTGAGATTTTGCACATCACTAACACATGGGGAGAGTTGGAGTGGGGTGTAAATCCATTGTTTACACACAAATTGGTCTGGTGTAAATGACCTCAAAATATGCAGTAAATAGAATAAAACATAGACTAGTGGACCTTTGTGGGGGAATCATTGGTCTTGAAAATACGGGTTAATTACCTCAATAGTCACTGAACTTTAGCCAAAATTTCCATCAGGTTACTGAACTTTAAAAATTACGTGATTAGTCACTGAACTTTCGAATTATCACCCAATTGGTCACTGAACTTTAGAAATCATCTCATTGATCACTAAACTTTGCAAAATATTTTCCAGATAGTCACTGAACCAGTGACTATCTAGGAAATGTTTTGCAAAGCTCAGTGACCCGTAGAAATCTTTTGCAAAGTTCAGTGATCAATATGGTAATTTTTAAAGTTCAGTGACCAATGAGGTGATTTTTCGAAAGTCCAGTGAAGTTCAGTGACTTGATGGAAACTTTCGGTAAAGTTCAGTGACTATTGAGGTAATTAACCCTGAAAATACGATACAAACTCAGTTATTTATGTTGTTTTAACATTATTTATAAGGTTAGTTTTCTAATAACAAATAAACATGCGCTTTTTTTATGTTTCTGTTAGTATTAGTTTGAAACTTTCTAGTTTATAATATTATCTCGATTGTTGTTAGTGCCTTAAACTCAAGATATAATTCATGAGTTAGATCGCTTAGGTTATTTTTCTATAATCATGCTTGGTATGTAATGTTATTGACAACATGTCATGTGACATGTTATCATTGAACATTTTAAAAAATAATTTATCTTTTCAATCAACACTTTTTTGCCACCTACAACATTGTCAACAATGCTGTAAAAAAACATTGTACAAATGGCTTAACTCATTTCTAATATTGCAAGCAATCCATGCGTCAACTATTTCTCTCGTATGAATATCTAGAAAAACTTATCATGCATTACAACGAGGTTTTCATGAAACTTGGATTGATGGTTTTGGGAGTATTGGGACCCTACATTATTACATATCATGTCTATAATTTCAACTTTTCTTGGTACCTTCTCAAGGCGCTTGTTGCTAATTTGAATATGAGAAATTAAAATAATCACACCATGACATTTAATTATAATTACTTTTATTAAAATTAATCACTTTGGATAAAAGTGTCAGAATATCTTAATCATTGTACTAAAACTATGGGCACCGACTATCTAAAGCAAAATGATTAAAGGGTTTTGGTCCAAATGTGAACTAACTTTATAAATATCAAGACAGGAAAATATGCTTTTACTTTTTTTTCTTCGTGCTTTTTTGCTTTGAGATTATGGTAGACATCATTTTTAAGATGCCAACATTTGCATATTTGTCGCCTTCACGCTATAAATGATTACTTGGATTGCCAGGAGAGAATTTGTCGATTCACCAAATAATCAAGAAATTTCTTTGATGAGTATTATTTGTTTCTGACTTCCTGTGTTGGAGAAATTTTAGAAATATTTGCGATCGAATAGTTGTATGAATAAATGGAACATGTCACATATTTGGCGACTCGATTAGTGAATAGTATCTCCACCGAAAAGCCTTTTTTTTTTTTTTGCCGACACGCTACGATTTTTTTTTTTTTTTTTTTTTTTTTTTTTTTTTTGGGTGAATGAACAAAGATCGCATAGGAGGTGAGGCAGTGTCTGCGTAAATTTAATAAACTTTTTGTTTCAAGACTGATACAATTTTAGCAAAAGATATTAGAAGACACAAAAGTAGATAAAAAATTAACATTTTCTGACATGGTTGACTGATGCAATAGGCAAGTGTTATGCCCTATGTCCAATCAATTTTGGGCATAAACATTTTTAAAATATATATAATCGATGCCTAATTATGACAATATTTATTATTTAATTAAATTAATATTCTAATAAATTAAATAATAGAATCCGTATATTTAAATCTTTGTGATTTGTTAATCACAAGGAGTTGTGATTGTGAGATATAAATTACATATAACTGAATCTTAAATCGTCCGTGGTCGTATGTAATAATGAGATACGGATATCGTTATTACGGATAGACCATCACGTGTGGCATTTCTTATTTATGAAGTAAGTAGTTGATTCCACAAGCTAAAATGTGGTGAC
>CAIGRO010147431.1:0-15449 GCA_903798355.1 Fraxinus baroniana | reverse complement strand
ATGGAAACAAGACTATCTTTTTGGAACGGACAAAAATAGTATACATGACTATCTTTTTAGGACGGAGGGAGTATATGGTTTTCCGCCAAAAAATCTGAGAGCTTTTATTCGTAACTGACGTGGCGACAATCTGAAACCGTAGTTCCGGCCGTTCAACTGTCTATGGTCAAACCTCATTCCGTCTACGTTAACGGATTGCGGCCAGTCGTTGTCATTGCCGACGTTAGACGGCGCTTCCTTTCCCGACTTTTGTTGTGGACGGGAAGTAACTTATATTAAACAGAATTAATGCGCATTACGTACGCTAATCTCGTTAATAAATAAGAGGAAAATAATTTAAAGAACGGAGGTAGTACCCCACACTTCAATAATTGCCCGTTTCAATCACATCAACGGTTCGAATAAGTCAAAAGCGAATCCACTGGAGAAACACAATTCAAAAATTCATTTGATTCTAAAACGTTTGAACCAATGTTCACGTAAATGTGTTTCAGAATAATAACTTTTTAAAGAATGTGTAATTAAAAAATAAGATAAAATCGATTTATATGTGAAATTATTTTACGAGGAGCTTGTTTGGTAGTAATTAAAATCCAATTAAAATTAAAAATATAGTCGTTATTGGATTCCACCCGTCTAATAAAAGTCAACAATAACGACTAGTTTTTCAATTTTAATCCTTACCAAACAGGCTCGAAATAATGTATGATTGAAAATAAATTTTGAAAAATGATTTTTATTTTTTTAAAAAAAGAGCCAAAAGTAGGAATTAAAAATACTCATGCCATTTTGCATGAATTTTTAAAGTCAAAAAGCAATCTTTTGAGAATGTTGTGTTTGGATGAACTTTGGCTAATGATGACTTCTCGAATATCTCTTCGAAATAAGCAAAAGTCCTATTAATCCGAAATTTTGAAATCCCTAGCGAATGAATTGAATATAATAAAATACTATTTCTACATTAAACCCGTGAATTTGATCTAATTAAGCCTCCGTTTGGACCCATTATTTGGAATTATAATGGTTGAAAATTTGAAATAGTGTTTCTTTAAAAAATGAGTGGTTGAAAAAGATTTTTTTTTCCCCTAAGATTACGTGTAATATTATTTGATTGGAGAATATAAAATTTATAAGAAGTGAGAGAAAAATAAATTATAATTTTTAATATAGGTCGAACGACAATTGAGCATCAAATAAACATTAACAAACGTGTGAGGTTTGGACAACTCCTAGAAATCTTTACATCAAATAAAAATATATATATTAATCAAAATATAAGAACTTGATCGTTATTTTTATTTGATGAGTGACTCTACCCTTACTATATTGCTCGTTCAAATTTAAATGGTGAAAAATAAAAGTTTGAGAAAATTCAAGTTGCTAAAAAAGAACTAAATTTCCTAAAAAGACACCTTAGGTTTAAGTATTTTACAAATCCCATGTTTGATCTCCATTTTTAAAAATTTAGGGGTTGTTCTTTTTGTATTTCAGTTTTGTGTTTTGAGTGTCCATTTTGAGATTGTTGAAAATGTGTTATTTTTGGCAATTTGAAATTTTGTTTTCAAAAAAAAAAAAACAAAGGAAAACCCGTTTCCCTTCTCCTCTATCTCTCGTCTTTTCTCAACGAAGCCCACCCACCTTCATCTCCTTCATCGTAGGTAAAATTGACATTGACCCATGGTTGGGTAAGGTGCACCAAGTGGAGAAGAGACTAACCCATGTGGTCCGCGATCGTGGGACGACCGGAAGATGTCGGAATTTGCAAAACTCGGATCGTGACTGTCGTTCTTCTCAGACAAAATTTGAACATTGCAGAGTTGTATGGAGTGGATTGGGGACATGGTTGGAGTCACTTGGGGATGAGCATTCGACCATAATGGTTTTTTGGCTTCCAATTTTTGCTGATTCATGTTGTTTCGTGGCTAATGAATTATTGGAGGTGATCGAGGCGAGTGAGACGAGGTTGTTGGTGGTGTAATCTGATGGTCTAAGTGGCCGAAAAGTGGCTTCCAATATGTTTTTGCTGGCGATGGTTGTAGTGGTGTTTCGACGGTGGTTGTAGTGGTGTTTTTGTAGCTGTGCTGGCGGTGGTGGTTTTCAAGCGGTGGTATAGTGGTGGTTAGCGGTGATTGAAAACACCAAAAACGCGTTTTGAAAATTTTGGCTTAATTATAGTTGAAAACACCAAAAATGACAAATTTGTCGTTTTGTGTTTTCTTTGTAAATTTTTAACTTGTTTACAAAAATGCATTTTCGAAAATAGGAAAGAGAACACGTTTTCTTTGTTTTGAAAAATCGAAAACAGTGAACGACTTGAAAACGGTAAAAGAAACATGCCTTATGTTTTCTCAAAACTCTTTTTTTAATCACATTTTATGGGGCTCGTTATTTTTTAAAATGTCACGGTAGTTAATTTGACTTTTAGTCGATATTCGAATAAATAATAAATTGTTAAGTTACTTACATTTTACGGGGGAATAACTCACAAACACCTTATAGGTTCACACTTTCGATGTACGTATAACATCACTATGAGCTCCTTGTTTGACCCCTAATGAAATTATAATTCATTTTTCTCTATCTTCTTATCAATCACATATTCTCTAGTAAAATAATATTACACGTGAATCCAAAACAATTTCTTCATTTTTAACCATACATTTTAAATATATATATTATTTCAAAAAATTATAATCTCAAATAATGGGGCAAACAGGTTAGTAATTTTTTTATTTAGAAACATAATACAAGGGTGTTTGGTGTGGATTAAAATCAGATTTTTAGTGGATTGTGATATAAGTTTTTGAAATGTGTGGTTGAGAAGATGTGAGATTCATGAAAAATGTGATTGATATTTATTATTTGACTTGATTTAGATTAAAATTAAATTTTAATTCGGCCCAAACATGACCTACGTATCTTATTGGGCATTCCAAATATATGATTGATAATATACTTTAATCAACTTGGAATTTTCTTTGTCAAGCGGAAACCACACGATTCCACAAATTATGAGCGGTGAAATCTTCCTCTTATCCCATGTTTGAAATCATTTGTTTAAGGAACAACTTGCCTCCAAGAAAAGTAATAATTAGTTGCATGTTTTACGTACATCTATTTTAGGTAACATCATAATAAAAACTAATTCGAATTAAAATTTAACTTCTAAATATCACTCGCGCATATTTGTATGTAATGTTAAAGAATTGAATATTCAATAATACTCAATCGTCTCTACTAAACATGCCATTTTCGTAAAATACGTAACTTTATGACGTAGATGACGGCGTGAATCCCCAAGTTATTCAAACGGGGTGGGTGGTCTTGCCTTTTCCCCTTTTCTGGTCTGCTCCAATTGGCTGATATTTATCCACAAGAAAAAAAGAAAAAAAGGGAAAAAGAAAAAGAAAAAAACTTTCTCTGTTCCCTTTGGTGTAAAGCACGTTCTTGCTTATCGATTCCTTAAAAAAACGTCAATTAGAACAATTTTTGGCGCCGAAAGACCGAAAGCGCGTTTTATTCCCACATAAACGTCATTTCCTCTAGTAATAAAGCTAACCAAATGTCCTAACTATGTTTTCTTTTAAGATTTGGATTCGATTGGTCATAGATTCTTGAGGTATGGTTCTCTTAAGATCCGGATCCAAATGGATGGTCCCACGAGCTGTTCAGCTCGATTTATTGCATTAACTACTCCTATTCGAACCTTTCACGAATGGAGACCGGAACAATAACTTTCCGACATAATTTTATGTACAAATTTCGTTTGTGGTGAAGAGAAAATATTGATGACAAAATATGTATCATCAAGTATCCATACATTTTGATATTGGACCGTTAAGAATCCTAATGGAATTTGGACCCATTCTAATTATTTGGTGGATGTTTGGTGGAAAATAATCATTTAAAACCTCTTAATTGTAATTATAATTCTTAAGGTACTATCACTAACGTGACAAGATTTCACATTTATTTTCATGCGTAATAATCGAGGCCGTGAGTGGTGGGGGCTATGGCCTATGAGTGGTGTTAGGAGGTCTAGTGTTTTTAATTTAATTTTAGAGAAAATGAGTAGAAAATTTTCGAGTTGTCGGTCCTAATAATTTNTTTTTTTTTTTTTTTTTTTGGTATCCAGGTATCCCAGCTTTGCCATACTAATTTCCTGGACCACTAGCCACCGGCCCCTCAGTAACTGACGGAGGTAAACCGCGGGTTATGCCCAAGTTGACCAGGGTTCAAGCACCCCTTATACTCCTGACCTCAAAGGAGCCTTCCTCCATGGTTATTACATCACCAAACTGCTCCAACCAATATTGATTATTACATCACTTATCTACTCCAATCAAGAATCGAACTCCCTACCCTGAGGTTGTAAACCCAGCAATGTCCTTCCTTTGCCAATTTGGATGTGCCCCGGGGGGCCAACCTCCCTCTACTTTTACTTTTATTGTCCTAAGTTCGTTTGATACAACTTTCGTTTTTGCTTTTACTTCTGGTAGAAAATCACTGTGAGAAAATTATCTTAAATTAAATTATTTTAAAAGTTTGTTAAGTCAAACAAAGTACTTTCAGAAAATTATTTAAATATTTTCAAAAATAATTTCTTAATCTCAAAAAAAATCTACTTTCCGACATAATCGCATTAATTACTTCGGACATACATATAAAGTATAAGATACAAATGTTCCACAATCTTTTTACAAAGACTGCATCTAGCCATAGAAATGTCTTGTTTCGTCATCCTCCAATATCTTGTAGGTCCATTTGACACGATATTTATGAATTATGATGGATAACTTAGAACATATAATTGCTTTCACGAATCATGTCCCATATTCACACCACCAGCTAAGGCATGCACGCTACAACAATTGTCTATAATTTGATTAAAATCATAGACAATATTCTTAAAGAATACATCTCACTTCAATTAAAAAACATATATTAATATAATACTTTGAATTACTCCTTTAACTCCAAGACTAATCCCTTCGGGGGTGGTCGAATTGGTGGAATAGGTGAATGCGGAGACCGAAGATCGCGAGTTCGAATCCTCGTCGCACCGGGTTTGCCTAGTGCGGTTTATCTCTCATGTGTGGTTTGCGGGTGTAACACATGGAACAATATTTACCCAGTGCGCACTCACGGGTAGTGGCTGCGGATTCCTACATTTTAAAAAAAAAGAAAAAAGAAAAAGGAAACTCCAAGACTAAACGAGCAACCGATCCATTAAAATTCAAACGGGAAATCGGATTGCAAGATTAAAATGTCGATTAAAGTTGAAAATAGTTGATTTTCTAACTAAACCCTTGTTTGTTTAGATACAAATCAAATTATTATATGATTTTGATAAAAATTAATGAAACGTATGGTTAAAAAGTTATGGATCCTATAAAATGTAGAGTTTAATCAATTTTTAGTGGAATTAAACAGTGGCTAAATTTATTTATAAAATGGAATCTCTAATAAATATTAAAATAAGCATGCAAGGTGCTCCCCTGCATGTGATCATGATGTTCTCTTGTTCGGACTGGGCCAAATAGTCCAACTTGTTGCCCATAAAGAAAATTTGTAGGGCCCATTTTCACATGCCTGAGGTTTCAAGAAACCATGAACACTAATCTTGATTGATTTTTTTATGCTATCAGTCTAAATCTTTATCACTAATGACACTTGATGGGGTCATGATCTGACACTGGATTACTGTTTTAAAACAAAGAAAAAGTAACCATAAAACAGAAGAAGAAAAAATTTGTGCAGCTGGATTCTATCCAGAGGCCAAAAGCATCCAATACACAAAAAGTGACTTGAAAAGTAAGTGTCACAAGGTCAAACCTCCATTGTCTTTTTGATCTTCATTCTTCAAACTACAGAAAAAGGAAACCTCACAATTAAGATTCAGATTCTTCTGTACAATGTTTATTGTTTAACAATCTTGTCCAAATGGAAGGGATAGACCTGATCTAGGGTTTTAAAGAAAGTGAAGTGGTTGCACCTGACATGCATATAGTTGATCCCACGTTAGCAGATGAATAATTGACAATATACATGTAAAGGTCATTTACTTACGGTGTAAAGGAAGACATGCACATGGAATTCACCCAATAGTACTTGTGTTACATCCCCATCTCACTAGTGTGAGTACTAATCTTTTCCATCGAGATACATATAATATAATCTATGCAGTGTCACTCTCACTGATCCAAGTCGCCACACCTCCACAAGTGGCGATCATAAAAGTACAATTGATCACCAATTGTGGAGTGTGATTCCACTTGTACCTAGACACGGGGTGTTGAATGCCATTAGTGATACATAACTCCTGTTTGATTTATATTAAAGTCAGATTTTAATAGATGAAATATATTATTAAAAAAGTTGATAAAATAAAAAAGTTGATAAAAGTTGCGAATTTCATGTAATGCGTAGTTGAAAATAAGGACTAAACAGGGCTTAGTAATAGCATTGTTCTAGAAATAAAATATGCGACAACGATGTGTGTTTATGAGAAGAAAGAGAGAGAGGGGAGAAGGATGATTATGGCCATTAATCTTTCTAATTGTTTGACTATTTTTAACAAGAAGTGTTAAATCATTAGATTAAATTACTTTTAAAAGCATTAATATTTACGACAAGAAAGGAACTTCAAATAATTGAATGATTGTCATTAGCACAGTGACATGTTATTTTTCGATGGTTTGTCCACTCAAAAGTTTTTTCTAATTGGGGTTGGTACAAGGAAATTTTGTAGATTCTTTTCTCTAAGGTTCGATTCATATTATATTATTTATGTTAGGACAAACCACTCATTGTGTACACATTATTTTGTATGTAATTATTAGAAACATAAGTAGTCGTCGTAAATATCAAGAAAAGGAAAAAAACAAAAAAACATCGAAAGAAAAGTTTCTTTTGATATGATATATCAACATAATATGTATGCACATGTATATATGTTAGTATACTCATAGTATGAGATTATGAAATGTTTATTTAAAAGAGGTAAATTATTTGAGAAGAGATAAGTTAGTTACGTTGATTCGAAAGTCGATTTTTATCGTGCGTTCTCGATAGATTAGTTATAGAGTATAGAAAATGGAAGATGTAATTTTTATGTTCATTTAAAGGTGTTAGAATAAATAAAGAATTGAGGTTTTTGACATCCTATTTGCTTCGTGATACTATTGTTGTTCCATCTCAATATCTCATGGGGTCGCTAAACTTGATCGTGAAAGAAGAAGC
Organism: Fraxinus baroniana; assembly: GCA_903798355.1. Lineage (NCBI taxonomy): Eukaryota > Viridiplantae > Streptophyta > Magnoliopsida > Lamiales > Oleaceae > Fraxinus > Fraxinus baroniana. Next base: position 8,207 of record CAIGRO010147431.1, on the reverse strand, counting down.
CTCTATGATCTAACAATTGAGATTCTTTTTCGGATTTCGTATGTTTTAAATTAAAGTTTATGTGTGAGACTTGTCTAAAGTCAACACTATTCTATGTACATTCTCACTTCTTAAATTGCATCTCTTGCTTAGTTATTTGAATAAGAAAAAAATTGTACCAAAATAGAAGGAGATATATATATAATTAAAATTCAAGTTAAAGCTAACAAATAATTTTAACTGTATACTTTATGGGATTCTCAACTTTTTAATCACACGTTTCATCAACTTTTATCAAAATTTATTAAAAATTTATTTTTTTTTACCTAAATCAAACGGAGCTTGATACCGAAGTCAAATATTTTGGTTTGATTGGATAATTTTGAAAAATTATAATTGAAGTTGATGTTCACAATTTGGAGTCATATGGGCCACAATTATGAACTAACACTGTGTATGTGGGCCTCGGCTCAAGTCAGCAGACTGACATAACATATTGGTTTAGCCTTTTAGTTCTTCTTCGATTCACTAATAATTTTTAAATGTTTTACCTAAGAACAAAAATGTCAAAGACTAATGCAATTATATAAGAATGTGTCCTCTTTCATAAACTAAATTATTTGATGAAATAATTCAGCATAATATAAGAATAGTTAGAAATCTTGATTAATTCTTGTAAATTTGTTACACCTCAAATTTGCGTGAAGGCCACGTGAGGGTGAGGTCCATCTGTAAATCAAGATTCACGTAGACTAATAACATCAGTTTGCGTAGAGGCCTTGCGTGTTTTCCACGTGCTACCCCTTGTCAAGGAGTTTGGTCGATGACTCATGCATCTTTGACAACATCATATCGGCTCACATGTCTTTGTATGAGTAACATCGATCCTTATTAACTCTCCTCATGTGCCGAACCTCACCCAAGTTTAAGTGAAGATGGCAAACTCTAGTACATTCGCATGGGCGATGGCCGGTTGACAAGGCCCTTTGCCTTTGGAAATCAATTTCAATAATATGGGGAACAAGAAAAATCTAGGAAAATAATTTTCAAAAAAAGAAACAACACTATGGTAGTAATAATTCTCCATTGTGAATTAGGATTTGTAACATCTTGACCTAATTCAGTTAAGAAACTTTGCTATAAATACTCATCAACAGGTAAAAGCAAAGGTAAACAGCCTCTTCTTGTTTCATAATCATATTTGAAACAGGGGTAACGTTCCTGTAATTAAAACCATTGAAAATAAATTCTAAAAACTCTTTTAAATATTCAATTAAGTTTGTGTTGTTCAATTCTGATACCATGTTTTTTTCATCAACATATACTAGATGAAAATAGTTTGCTTTCATTCCCATAATCTTGTAAGGTAAAAAAATTGGAGTGAAATAGGATCGCTCTTAACTCTATGGGATAGATCACAAGATGATTGTGATCGAATGTCATAAAATGTTTAATCTACTTTCACTAGACATCATCAATTGATTTTCAGATAAATTGGTTGAAATTCGATTCTAGCAAGTGATGCTAGAGTTAGTCAAAAGATCATTAGACAGTGATTGTTGAGGTGCGACTGTAGTATTGTTGTTCAAATTTAGAAAACGAGTGTGAATGGAAAATGGAACAAGAGGCTGAAATAGTGAACAATGCGACCGCATGGTTCACTGAACCATGCGCATGGCCATATACCGGGACTTGATGCCCCGATATGGTTTCTACTATGCGGTCGCATAGGTTTGGCCTATGCGACCGCATAGATCAAGTTTTTTGGCCAATTTTTTATCGTTTTATAATCGTTGTGGTTTTGAATTTGGTGACTTTTCATTATTTTTTAGTACCATTTCGTACCAGACTAAGCTATAAATTGGTGGTCCTAGTTCATTTGTTTTTGTTGGAAAAACATTATTAAAATTATATATCATTCCAAAACAATTGAAATCAATTATTTTACTTCTCCATATTCAATTTTCCCTCTTTGTGTTCTCAAGTTTGGTTGGAATTACATTTTGTGTTTAGGTGTAATTATGCAATAATGCTTGATTATTTCTACAAACCGTTTGTCAAATATCATTAAGCATCTTCATTAATCAGGAGAGGGTGCAAATTTAGCTTGAGGACAACGATCACGTGTTCCGACCTTTGGTGTTCGTTTTATTAAAGTTAGATATTGATTTTGTTTGTATTTGATTGATCTTGTTGCTGCAATATGTTGATGTGTTTCTTCTCCAACTCCGGTGCTATATTCAACAGCAACAAGCTCTTATAGTACATGGATTAGTCACTCAAATTAGTGTGAATATAGTTCAAATTACGTGATTTTTGAACTATTTTCAAACTAAATCATTTTTAACGGATTGCAAGAATTTCAAAACAAACCATTTTATTTCCAAATCATTCTTTGCGGTTTGATTTGGTTTCGTATCACTACTTCAGCGACATAAATAACATCTTTCAAAACATAAAAAGAATAAACCATATTTGTCAAAATCTCACCATAACACTAGACTCAAAGGGCGGACACATGGGGTGGCATGGTTTTATCTCAATTTTCGAAGTCATTATGAGATGTCAAACAAAATTGAAATATTAAATTCTTAATATCATTTCGAAGTACTCATGGCCTAGTTTTTTACGTCATTAACGGCGCATGAAATGGCCAACCGTAGCAAATGTTAAAAGTTGTCAAAGTAGACCGTTCTAAACCAATATTTCGAGAATTTCGATAACATGTCAATTTTTAAAATTCTCTAACAATCGTATGCTAGCCGAATCCACAAATCGCCAATGTCATCTCAAAACTCGTTTTGAGAACTATATCATAGACATATTGAATGATCCAAACAAATATCGAAAATAGTAAAAGATGCGTCAAATGTGCGTCTTAATAAAAGATGTCTAACTCGTATTTAAAAAAAAATAAAATCGATTATTATTATTTTTGCGATACAAATTTCTCAATATAATTTACATGGGATATGATATAAAAAAAGTTTCAAACTTTACATTAGAAAAAGCATACCCTACGTAAATTCTCATATATAAAATTACATAGGTACTGATTTTTTTTTTTATTTTTTTTATTTTTATTATTAATGTAAAATCTATCACAACTTTTTTGCAAGTTTAATTGTGCCCCGTAACTTAAATTGTTTATGTCCGCCCCTGCTTAGAGTAAGTCTTTCTAAACAAAAAATATATTTGTCTCGATGTTTAAAGCAATAAATTAATAGAAGTTCAACCATAAAATTTAAACTTGTAATTTCATTATTTCGATAAGAAATTATCATCGTAAATAAATCATTATTTCTTCAAAAAGCCAATAGAAGCCGACTAGCAAGTGACTTTTTTGAAGTATAAATTGATATAATAAATAATATATTTTGGATATAGCAAGTAATTTAGAACAAACCATTTTTAAACGATTTGGTTTGATTTTAAAACAGTCGAAACCTAAACCATATGGACCAAAACCAACAATTTCAAAATTACATTTTCATTTCTGTTTAACATGTTGACGAAATTTTATTCACATCTAACTCATATAATGTTGATAAAAAAAATGTCATAAAAAAATTAATTTATCTTTACCGATCACCAATAAACTTTCACATAGGATGATCGAAATCTGATCATAACAGGGGAAAAAAAAAAATTACAATTTCTTCTTCCACCAGAAAGGGCAAATTCCAAATTCTTAATTCATCTTGCACGTAGCAGTCTTTTGTTTCTTATCAATAGCCGGTGCAGCACGTAACATTTAAAAATAAATTTTTAATAAATTTTGATAACCGTTGATAAAATATATGGTTAAAAAATCGTAAAACATAAAATATGTATGTAAAATGAGTTGTTAACATGGACTTTAATTTTTACTGAACGGGGTTATAAAAAATTGAATAAAGACTTGAGTACTCATTCAACTATAATTGACATTTAGGTGTAAATTTCTCTTATTATTTGAAATATTAAGGTCTTATCTTTTGAACAAAATAACGGGCTTCATGTTTATTTGGTTAAATTTTCGTCTAAGTTTCAGTCTATTCCAGTTTGAGGTATTAGCCCACCATTGTTTGGATTGGGCTTCAAGATTTATTTGTGCTCTTACAAGAAAATATTAATTAGGCCCACCATTGTGCGTTGCCCGTTTAAACAATGCCAATTAGAGATGGCCCACCCCGCCCCACCTTAGACGGGATGGGACGGGTGTGGGGGGCGGGCCTGCCACGTTTATATATTTTTTTTCAGTTAACTATTTTTTTTATCCTTTGAAATGACATTTATATACACCCTTTTGCTTCCTCAGCTCCAACTCAGTTTCGACCATTTGAATGAACATTTTCTCTGTCTCAATTTTAGCAACCTGAAAGGGGATTAACAATGACGTATAATCCACCTACACATCACAATTCAAAACTACGAATTTAAACATTGAAAAGGTGAAAGCATATATCTGGACGTTTCCATGTGGATCTCTTTCAAGCATCAATTGATCCTGGATTGTTAAGAGGTAAAAGTTCAAAAAGCTGAAGAGACTTTGGATCAAGTTTTTTTTTTTTTTCCAAAGATTAGCTTCATCTAAAGTTTCGTGGGCAAATATTTCATTTAGTTCTGCAATGAGAAGTTGGACCTGAGATTAATTTTTTTTAGTTAACTAATTTTCTTTTTGTAATTTGTAATTAATTTTTTTTATTCTTCGCCCGTCCCGTCCCGCCCCGACAACCCGTCGGAGCGGATTTTTTTGTTATCACTAATGCCAATTTACACAAGTAGGGAAGAAAGCGCGAATTGAAAAATATTGATTTTTATAAATGTTTCAAAACTACAATATAAATCGAATTTTGTTGTTTTGCCCGAAAAATTTGACATAGTGGTTGACCGACCTCACATTCGCGCATGGGTCCCACTTGAATTAAAAAATGTCAACTCTCCCATGTGTGTGTGTTCGGTCATCCCCTATGTTATCTTCTATGTTCCTGTAGCATACGACAATTATAGTCTATATAATTTTTTGACGTGAATACAAGCAACTTAAACTCCATTTATTCCTTTGCATTGTTTGTAATTTTTTAATAATTATAACTGACATGCTCTATAATAATCACATTACACCTCGTATTGTGTGTCTATGTAATGAGTATTAGAGAGTGTTTGGTATAAATTAAAATCAGATTTTAAGTGGATTGTGATAGAAATTCTTAAAATGTGTGATTGAAAAGATGTTGTTGATATTGATTGTTTGACTTTGATTTGAATTAAAATCAAATTTTAATCCGGACCAAACATGGGCTTAGTATTACATCTCATATTGTTCGTTCATGTAATGCAGATTATAAATTGTATAATGATCATATTATATCCTGCATTTTTTAATTTAATAATTATTAAATTTTAGAGTATAATATTTTTCCAAAATTATTGTTACTCACACTTTGTGTAAATATTTATGTAGTGTTAATCATTGTGAAGGCACGTGTAGCTTTTTCAAAACTAAAATGAGTCAGAAAAACGACAAAAAGAAATTGTATTACTAGTTGAAGACAACTGAAGTGCAACACAAAATCCAAATATAAGATTACCAAAAAGCAAATATCTTGTACAAAACGAATCCTAGAAATGCAGTTGCAGGCCATGCTGAAAAAAACTAAACAGATAATGCTAAAGCATGTCACTATTGACAGTTTGTTGAAGTCTCGTGAGAATCTTGAACAGTATTTGAAACATAATGCACGTTCAAACATAATGAGGATAATTTATATTTGAAGTTGACAGTCTTGAAGTGCTATTTATCAAATGAAATAGAGGAACAATTGATGTACTATATTATTTAAAGAAAACATATGGTTATTACTCGAATGTTTATATTGCTTACAAAATTTTGTTAATTGTAACGGTTATAGTTGTATTTGCAAAAAAGAAGCTTCTCCAAAGTCCAAGCTGAAGTTGATACGACTTATCTTCTATCAACGGTTTCACATAAAAGATTGAATGGATTGACTATGTTATTAATTAAATTATTTATATATTGAATATTGCATTTTTTTTTTTCAATTCTATTGTTAAGTTTTAAGTTAACATATTTAATTAAGTAAAATTCTTATAAATGAAAATTTTGAATGCATATAATGATTTGGGGGTCAATTTCTAAAAGTTTCCTAAATCCTAAAAATATTAAGTTAGACCCTGCATGTAAGTTGCTTTTAATAGAGGGTAAACCCTATTTATGAAATTGTAAATTTGGAAAAGTTCCTTTCTAAGGGCCAAGAATTTTTTATGTTACCTGAGAAGTTCACAAATATTTTCATTTAGAGTGCGTTTAATTGTAAGTATAGAATTTGTTTAAAATAAAAATAAATTTTAGACAATTCAATTACTTAGACTCCTAGAGTTTTGTATAGAAATTATTAATTAAATGTGTTTGATTGATTTAGTTTTCAAAAAAAAAAAATTATATTTATCCATTTTTTATTGGTGTGTAGATGAGAGAGAGAGAGGGAGGGTAAATTACCTGAAAAATAAAAATCATATCTCCGTAAAGTAAATATTTTCCTTGTTTTCAAGAAATATATAATCACGTGATCAAAAGTAGGAAAAAAAATTTTGTAGAAAAAATTATCAATCAAACAATACAAAAGTAGGAAATTATGTGAAAAAAAACATATTTTCAATGGCAAATATTGGCAATCAAATGCACCCTTAAATTTATTAAAGAGAACATTAATTATAGTCGAAAGGATCCCATTATTTATTTTCTTCTTTTCAAGATAATTTTTTTTTACTTCAAAATTTTGTTGGATTCTTCCAACAATAGAAAGTACATGTTATCTACTAAAACAAAATTTAGCAAGTCGAATACCCTCGAGATAGGGCTACTTTTGTCATTCTACAATCAAAGTTAGACAGCATAGAAACAATGTAAAGATGAAAAGTAATTGAAGGGTTTAATTCATAATATCACACGAGTGGGATGGTCTTGGGTACATAGAGAAAAAAAAGGTAACGTGAGTAGTTGAAATGTCATTTTCATGTCACTGATATTGTATTTTTATCAAGTATTACGTTAATGTCAATTGTCATGTTGTCAATTTGTAATGATCAGTCGATTAGCTTGTGTTTGGCTAGACATATCTACAATAGCATGTGACTGCCTCATGAAAGAGTGGTGTAACGATGTTAAATATCACTTAGAGGGTGTGTGGTAGAGATTAAAATCAGATTAAAATTGAAAATAGAGACGTTATTGTTGACTTTTATTAGACGTGTGGGGCCCAATAACGGCTATATTTTCAATTTTAATTAGATTTTAAGCCGTACCAAACAGGCTTTTATTGTAGAAACCAATTTTTTGGATTCATTTCACTTCTGAAATCGTATAGGTTAAAATAAACAGCTACAAAATGGATAAATAATTAATTGAGACTGAAATCGTATAGGTTAAAATAAACAGCTACAAAATGGATAAATAATTAATTGAGAAAACTTGAAAAAATTTAATTTTTTTACTCTAAACAGCAGATTTAATAAAATTAACTAGGTGAAAAAGGTTCATTTATTGATAATTAAAAAAAAAAAAAAGATCCTAGAATCAAGAACTAACTACAAAACCAAGTTTTAATCTGATTCAACTTTTTAAATAATCTTTCAATTTAAAAAAATAATACAAAATTTTAAACACGCTTAAAATATTAAAAAGAACTGAACTAGATCGAACCAAAAGAGATTGGCATTGGCTTTGTCCAGTGGCAGATCCAGGATTTTGAATGAGCATGAGCGATCATTGACTGTCGGACGCAATAAAATGTTAAAAATCAAATATAACAAATATTTTGCTAAAATTAAACCCATATAATTATGTTATATATATCAACAACATTCACTAAATGACATAGCGACCAAGTTTTGTATACTTAAAAGGAAAAACATGTGTTCAAATCTTTCTAATTGCATTAAAACCACCAGAACTGAACATATATTATTTTGTAACATTTAGTGTCGACATTCAATGAATTTCATGATGACTAAGTTTTCAATAATCTTAAGGAGAGATCACATATTCGGATCCCCTATTGCATTTGTTTTGGTAAAATTTGTAAAATTGCATAATATATTGGTTTGGATGAGACTCGATCTCAAGGCTTCCAATTTGGATACGGAAGTTTTAACCAATTGAGCTATAAAATATGTTTGAAAACGAAATGAATTATCAGATATATAAACTAAAATTTTATCTATTC
>CAIGRO010147414.1:0-20094 GCA_903798355.1 Fraxinus baroniana | reverse complement strand
TTTTTTTTTTTTTTTTGTAGGAGATGGTGCCAAATGTAAATACTATAAGTTCAGGTGTAAGCAGCACGATTGTTAAGTTATTGAAACTTCAAACGTTTGTATTTTTCCAACTCGACCCAGTATAGATACCTTTAGAGGTAAACAAAAGATAGTCCATCGAATCGAATCGAAACTGTGATTTTGAAATCGTTAATTTGGTTTCACGTGGACCAATCAACGCTTCGTTTTCAAACCATTTGGAAATTATTAAACTGAATTGTTCACCCAATGTAAAAGAATAAAAAGTTATTTGTTAAATCTTTATTAGTTTAATTTATACTTGAAAAAATTATTTGCTAATTGGTTTCTCTTTTTATTAGGGAAATTGTAAGATTTTTATCCACACTTTTCAAGATTCACCCAACAGAATCGACCTAATCTATACAAAGTGCAAATTTGGCATCAAGGACGTATCTTCTACGATTATGGCTCAGTTTTGCCCACATCTTATACACCGAACACCTTTCAATACTCGTGTCAAAATTAAAATTTAACACTAAGAGGATCGATTCTTGAAACCACGAGAGATGCATTCACCAAGAATGAAGTAGAATCGCAAAGAAACTTAAGGCACAAAACTAAAGCAGTAGGCAAGAAGGCAGAAATGAGAGAAAATTACACAAGCGATTTAGAAAGAGAATGGGAGTTTTGGCAGCCACGTTTTTAAGAGTGTGAATTGACAAATTGCGATAGAAAATTAGGATCTCATCATCCATATATAGTAAATCGCAACCGTTCGATCTCATCACGATAACCTCAAATGACATCACCATGGTTGCCACAATATCCACTGGGTCACTATACACGAAGTTGAACTTAAAATCACAAGGACAATCGATAAATTCACCATCATATCGATACACCCATATTTATAACAACCAAATCGAACCATCCAATCTTGCATGGAAGGCAGGGGCTTGACCAATATGACATTTGCTGAACCTTTGTATTTTATGTGAGCAAAATATATATATTCAATTTCAGTAAAATGACATAAAATAATAATAATATTTGACCTTTTGTTTTAAAAGATATTTTTTAATTATAATTTTAGGCTGGCAATGATTCATCGATTGAACTACTAACTCGATGATCCGAAAATTTGTCCGGGTCAAAGATCGGATCGACTCTGATAGTTATGGATATAACGTCACCATTTCTGTTACTCATTTAAATAATCGCAAAATAAGCGTCACGTGGCAAGAGAGTGGACCCACACATGAGCTAGGCCGACTAGATATCACACTCGGCAGAGGCCTGTAGGTCCGACCCCATTTCTAGAGACCCAGTGCAAGAACAGTGTCTGTCCGAACCCAAGCGACTCCACGTAAAGATTGATAGAACAACACGCCGTTGGCGCCACCCCTACGAGCCTACATTGTCCCATCGCAAGTCAGAAGACAATATTAGAAGATCTTGGTATTTATGGCATGATTGATTGATTGTTATAACGTGATGTATTAACTAGGCAGATGAGGCCACGTGTTTTGTCATCTAACGACCTTTAATCATTGTATCCTACTATAAAAACATACACTTAGCATCATTTGAAGGTAATGCGAGTTTATGTACTCAAAGAAAACTTGGATACTCTCTCTACTTAAAAGCTTACTTCCTCAAAGCCGACCCCTCTTTTTATCATAAAAATAATTACATTACAAATCAAGAAACACTTGGAATCCTTCTTTTCTGTTGGACCATTTTTTGGGGTCAACAATTTCCACTCTAAAATTATCGAACAAACAAAAGCAAAGTTTAATCTGGGAGTGTGACTAAACTATATAATAAGGTAATTGGAAATGTAGTATGAAAGCTACAAATGAAAATAAAGGGCAGTCAAGAAATAAAGAAGAAGAAGAACAATTTAAAGCAAGTGATTTTCACCATTTCCTTAAAACAAAATTGCCTCGCAACGGTACTCACGGTTCATGGCACTTGTCTCCCAAGATACAATGGATTAACTTGTGGTAGAAGCACTTCAAGCCACAAGTTACGGGGAACTTTAGACGGTGTTTCTCTCTACAAAGAAGAAAATGGTTTTTGAATTAATTTGGAGGTGATTTGCAAGAGTTTTTATGCAATGATCAATGCAAATATGGTATGGGATGCCTAATGAACGTCCAAGGGGTCCTATATATAGAGGATGGGAGGTTGTGAATGACATACCGCGTCCCAAACTTCAGCAACTCTTGTCAAAGGTCGCACCATTCACTGTCGCTAGCCTGTCGCCATCGTCTCGCTCGAGTGATAAAAACAGTGAATTTTTCGCTAGCTTGTCACTGGCCTGTCGCTCAAGCGACAGCCCAGCGATAAGCTAGCAACAGTCTTAGTTAATTTTCCAGCCAGCTCCCTTTATTTCTTTTCAATTTTGGACCGTAATTTCTTATTCATTCGAAATTGGTTTTGAGATTCCAAATATACCAAACGATCTACTCGACTAGTAGAAAATTTTGGTCTATTTACATTTATAATTTAACCATCGGATCAAGTTCGAATATTTGGACAAAGTTGACACGAAAGTCATTTTTTTTCTTTTTCCACATTTTTGGTTGACACTTAACTAAATTTTAAATCTTCTAAACCAATTTCTAACAATTCCCCACATGAATGGAAATTCAAACGTACATATGCAATGCAAAGTTATGATGCATTGTAGAGAGAGCGGGAAAACATTGCATCAGGTAAGGTAGTTTCCGACTTTGAATATGCCTTAGTGAAATACTATAGAACTTGGTTAATTGGTGAATTTTATGTCTTGAACCATTCAACCGTTAGTGTAAGCCAAGACAACAATACTTACACAGATGTCTTCCCTAATCCGTTCATAGTTCTCATAACTTGGTTCATTTTGGCCCTGAACCACCCTTGTGTTTCTTAAATGTTTAGAGAATTGTAGCCTCGACCCATTCTCATTGAAGCGACCCCACTTCACACTTACATATGTGACCTCCTATTAAGAGTATTTTACCCTACTGCACTTGACTTAATCAAGATATATGAATCATTAAAAGAGTATCTTAACCTCTAATCATTCTGCAAAATTTAAATATATTAATAATTTTATTCCTAATACTTTGATGGGAATAAGAATTTTTTTTGAAAACTAACTAATGATGTTTTTTTTCTCCATTTTAGCAACTCTATCATGATCACACACAATAATTTCTCATCTCACACGTGGATTATTTTGTATACCTTTTGAGAAAATGAAACTGGTAAAACTAATTTTGGTTTACCTGATTTTTGAGTGAACCAACCTGTTTAGATATTCTTTTTAGCGAGTTTTGACATTTTCAATTTTTTTTTTAAGTTTAGTTGATTTAGATATTTTGACTACCGAGTTGTATAGGAAGACTTTAAATCGTGGATAAAGCCATTTGTACAGAAAATAGCTACACCTTGGCTTACAGATATCTACATATGTAGCGGAAGATGAGTGGTTGGATGAAAATTATTTTTTGTAGAAGATGTGAGATGGTGTTAAGTGTAAATTTTATAAGTCAGAATGTAAACAGTGATATACATATAATATGATTGAATGAGATTCTTAATTGATGGATCTCATAATCCAAGTGTTCGTATAATTTTTTTTCCAACTAAAGAATATATTTCTTGTCTGCAAATCATCCATAGCATCATCTCAAAATACTTTATGCTTGATGGGGCCTTATAATTTTAATTATGCCTTACTTTAAACCTAAGTGAAATAGACTTTATTCTCAATAATGCACATTACTATTTCCAACTTTCTATTACTTTTTAAGTAACCGTTTTTACGTGGAATTGGCCCACTAGGGGTACGAAATTATTTAAATAGTAGCAAGTTGAAAAAGAATTATTCCATGTTCAATTATGCTACACAAATTGGCTCAAAAATATGTTAAAAAGTAAGCAAAATAAGTATCGAAACATGATTGAACAGTTTTAAAAAAAAAACATCCAAATAGATGCTGTCAAATCAGTCTGTCTATGTTTTTCTTGACTTTGAGGCTTGAGCCTATTCAATAATTTTTGTTGATTCCATGATTGGGAAAGGTCATTTGAATCCCCACTTTGCATTTAAAACAACTGGCAGTGATTATGCCCACTCTATCTGTCTTCAATCAATTGAATAAAGGTAAGCATTAGAATCCAAACAACTATAGATCTGCTGAATTATTGGCTAAGCCTAAGCTATAGGAAGTGAATAACGAGCAATCCTAGAAATGTTATATACTAAAATGGATTAATCGCCGTGTTCGAAATTTAATTTCAGAGTTTTTTTTCTTTGAATTTTTCTTTTTAGAAATAAACAAAAATATTGATCCATGTATAAAAATAACGTCAAGCCTCGCAAGTTTTAAGTATGCCCAGCCAAAAAAAAAAGGCACGACCCTCTTTGAATAGATATTATCATTTTCTTTTTACTTCTATTTGGCCAAAATTACGAACTCTTAAAAATTTTAGGGTCTGTTCTCTTCGTGTTTCAATTTTGTGTTTTTAATTTGAATTCATTTTGAATTTTGTATTTTGAGTGTCCATTTTGAAATTGTTGCAAACATGTTCTTTTTGCCATTTCTAAAAATTGTTTTGAAAATAAAAAATCTTAAAATGCTTTTACTTTCTTCCTTGAATTCTCTCTCTCTCTCTCTCTCTCTGCATCCTCCGGCCACCGTTTTCATCGCGGACTACCACCGGTCGACTGCTCACCTCCAGCCTTCGGGTGACTAAGAAACAACCCTCAATTTAGTCCACACAATAATTAATCAAAATGAGGGTTGCGATTCCGTTTCGTGCAATCCAAAGAAATTGTGATTCCGGCGAAGTCCGTTCAACCCATGGTCGCGGATCACATGGGTCACCTTCCTCTCCTTCGACGCACCTAACCCAACCGTGGGTCAAACCCAATTCAACCACAATTCGCAGATTTAATGGGTTAACTTAGGGTTGAAAACTGAAAATTTGACATGGTGGTGGTTGTGTTTGGTGATGATGGTGGTGGCACTGTGTGGTGGCGATTTTTGTCGTAGTGGATGTGATGGGTGATCTGATGGTTGTGTGGTGACGATTTTTGTGGTGGTGGTTCTAGCGATGGTGGTGTTGGTTGGGGTGATGATGTGGCTACAGTGGTGGTTCCGACGATGGTTGTGGTTGGGTGACGTTAGGGTAGTGGCGGCGATTGGTAGAGGGCTCGACTCGATCCGTATGCACACGAGCTCGGCTTCGTGCTTGTCCGAGACAAGCTCATGGCTTGTTACTCGTGCTCGGCCCTTGAGCTCGTGGGTCGAGCCAAGCTTCAACTCGCGAGTTAGTCAATTTATTTTTTTAAGATAAATCTTTTAAAAAAAACAAAATAAACCCTTTGTCTTGGACGAGCCCACGAGCCTCAGCTTGCCTATCAAGTCAGCCTGCTTGGGTTCGTCATTTGACGAGCTTGAGCCGCCCACAAGCCAACTTCTCACGAGCTGAGTGGTCGAGCCACTCGGTCCGTTTGTCACCACTAGCGGTTTGTGGTGTTTTACAGGAGGCAATGATGGTGGTTGGGGGTGATAGTAACTGAAAACACGTTTTGAAAATTTTAGCCAAGTTATAACTGAAAACACCTAAAACGAGATTGTTGTTTTGGGTTCTTATTAAATTTTAAACTTGTTTTCAAAAACGCGTTTTCGAAAATAGAAAAAAGAACGCGATTTAATGTTTTGGAAAATCGAAAACAGAAAACAATTGAAAACGAAAAATAGAACATACCCTTAATTTCTTGAGAAAAAAAAGGTGTTTATAAATCTCCAAAGAGTTGTACTAATTATTAATCAAGCCCCTGTTTGATCAACATTCTTCCTAAAATTCATTCTTTCAATACATTTTCAACCACATTGTTCAATAAAATAATATTATACGCAAATTCAAAACATCACATCACACCATAAAATGTATTTTTTTCTCGTGCATCAAACTCTCCCAAAAGTTTAGGGGTTGTTCTCTTCGTATTTCAAATTTTATTTTTGAATTCATTTTCAGTTTTGTATTTTGAGTGTCTATTTTAAAATTGTTGAAAATACGTTCTTTTTGTTATTCTGCAAAACCGTTTCTCAAAACAGAAAACTAGGGACACTAAATAGGTTGGGGTACGGGGGCAACACCTCCACGGTACGGTACGGTGCGCTAAATAGATTGCTCTCCGCGCAATCTCTCCGGGTGCTGCACGGAGAGAAGTTTGAGATGAGTGTCCGATGGGCGAATGAACGGTAAAATTGTTTTTTTGGAAGGCCTAAATGCTTTTGGTAATTGAATGTTTAAATGGTATTTTGAGATGAGTGTTCGGCGGGCGAATGAACGGTAAAATGGTCTTTCTGAAGGCCTAAACGATTTTGGTACCATGCATATAAAAAGAAAATTCCTTTGTATTGAAATGCAGTGAAATAGAATTGAACTCGTGACGTTCAGAAAATTCGTCTCTCCTAACTAAGCTATCCCACTATTGGCAAAATCTAGTCATTTTCCGCATTTTGAAGTTTTGGTGTAGTTTTAACTGTAAACAGCCAAAACGAATTTTTGGTGTTTTTCATTTTCTTTATAAATTTTAAACTAGTTTTTGGAAATTCGTTTCTCCAAATATGTAAGTAAACGTGTTTTTAGTATTTTCGAAAACTGAAAACTGAAAATGACCTGAAAACAGCAAAGAGAACATGCCCTTAGCCACATGGGGTTTCTCTTACTCTTCATGTTAGGAAACTAAGTTTTTCTTCTTCTTCTTCTTCCTAATTTTTGTAAAATATTTATTTTGACTGTTATTATACTAGGCTAGGTGGACCCATATAAATGACATGGACAGCCTAAACTACAAAAACAACTAGAATTATGCTATACACACAGGGTCGGTGACCGACTCAAAAACAGGGGCTTGATTTGGCTTCCATTCGGGCATTGATTTGGATGGCCCACAATGCAAATCAAGGGCCCTTGTTTTTAGGTCGGTCACCTACCCTGTTTCTTTAGCATTTTAGAAACAAATATGGCCCCTCTTACACACTTTATCATCTTAGCCTAGGACATAGTAAAAACATTGTTAAATATGGTCCCTCTTCTCATTTAAAAATTTTCATTTCTAACTTTTCCCACATGAGATATGTTTTATTCTCACCTTCTAAAAAAAAAGATATGTTTTATTCTTCATCTTGGTTTTGATATGTTTTATTTGTCACAATTAATTTATGTTGGAATTGATAACCACTATCAAATTGTATAATTTTTTGAAAAAAAAATTGTTTAACTTTCGAAAATTTAAGATTTTGAAAGTAATTCTATTTCAAATAATCATCATTTAAAAAAAAAAAAAAAAAAACTCAACAACCTAGAGAACTTGCAAAAAGTAATTATTAAGAGAATCATAATTCTAAGTTCTAACTATTATAATGCGATACCAGTTAGACCTTACTCACATATTAAAATAATGAGGTCCATTGATTAAACGGGAGAATTTAAAAATTCAAAACTGAAAACGAGCTTTAACCCTCAACATTAGCTAGACTACTAGGTACGTCAAAGAAATCTTCACCTAAATTTTCTAGGAAACTTATGACGCCTTAAAGAATTGTGTATAAAAACCAAACTTTTGTTTGTGAACGTCCCCTTGTCGTTCACCATATATATATATAATTTTTTTCATCCTTAATTACTCAACGAAGGTTGCTTACAATGGAGCTGGGACTTGGTGCAGGTTCAAAAGAAGAAGAATTTGTTGGAATTTGGTTAAAAATAAAACTTGAAAAGTGACTTTCCATTAATTGTGACCAAATATTCGAATTTGATTTGATAGTTAAATTATAAATATAAATAGACTAACTTATTCTACTCGTTGAGTAGATCGTCGTAGTATATTTGAAACCTCAAAATCAATTCCGAATGAATGAGAAATTGTGATCCAAAGTTGGAAGAAAACAAGGAGAAAAAGAGGAAAAAGTCATATAGTACAGCTGCTCGAGCGGCATGCTAGCGGCGAAGCTGTCACTCGACCAACAGGTGGACGAAAAAGTTTATGTTGAACAGGTATCATCGGCGTTTGAGTGAGAGGCCTGCGACAAGCTAGCGATAGCAAGTGATGCTTGCCTTTGTGAAGGTTGCTTAGTTTTGGGGCATGTCACTTCACTCACAACAATGAATTTGTTGAAAAATCAATGTTTCTAACTTATCCAATAATCTCTTTGGAGTAGAATTGAATCTATTCTCGCATACCATTTGACTATATTTCTATGACAAATGCAATATACAAGAATACATGACGTTTTATAAACACTTAGAGATTCATGTATGGTATAGATGTATATTTCTATCCTCTATCGGACTCTACGATGATTTATACCTTGTAGAATCTATTTTCTTTCTTTCGAATGCATGAAATAGATCACCCAAACTCACATAATCACAAGCATTTAACTATGGAGGCAAGAAAGTGCATATAAATAATTCAACATCCATAAATCGTGTTTGAATATCAAATTGCAAAATAGAGAATTAAAAGATCATATTGCGAGGTTCTTCGTTCACCTAGTATATAAAAAGTCTAGCATATCATGGATAAAATAAAAGAAATAAATTATTTAGGAAAAGACATCACCCAAAACTTGAATATGAATCTTGAATTCTTCGATCTTCGATGTAGAAATCTCTTGGTTTTGTTTTCTCCTTGCTTTTCAATAGATTTTTCTCTCTAAAGTGGCATGACCCCATTTCTGGACGATTTTTAGCTTTTATAGTTGCCCTAGATTTATTACCCAAAGTGTTGGAATGGAATAATGAAACATAATTTTTCGCCAAAAATTCCTACCATGTGGCCACATGGCAATGTTCTATGTGACCGCATGGAATGATCAACACAATCAGTTGAATTCCCTGCATGTGGGTGTGTGACTGCATAGCTTTTTATACCATGCGGCCCCATGGAAGGCAACAACTTCCATGTCCTTCGTTTTAGTCCTCAAACTTGCATTTTCACTTATTTTGGCTTCCCTTGTATATTCTCTTCTTTCTATCATCCCATGTATCATCAAATTAGAGCTCAGTCCATTTATCATCTTTGTTTTTGCTTCTAACCATCTTTCAATTATTTTCACTCTAGTCCTTGAACTTTCATTTTCCTCTATTTTGGCCCTTTTTCACTCGTTTTTGCGTACATTCTATTACATCCATCAATGTAGTCCTATAAACACAATTTATATCGAATTAAGCCATATTCAAGCATTTGTGTCGACAATTAGTCATGTAATACCGCTAATACATGTTAGAAAACGTACTTATCAGAATACTATTGAGACTATTTCGAGTCAAACAACTAATGGTACGAACCATGTGGTTCCGCATTCGGTTATTCCTATACCAAATTCTCATATCCCACATGGGGAAAAATCGAAAAAGTTTGGAGATGTGGATTTTAAAAGTTGACAACAAAAGATGCTCTATCTTATTACTTTGAATTTGAAAAAGTTCTTAAAAGAGATTGCTTCTGCGATACATGGAGGAGAAAATAAACGTAAGTCGATTATTGCGTTGGACGCATTGAAGCACTCAAATTTCCTTTGCAAAAATTACATCATAAATGGATTAGACAATGCATTCTATGGAGTATATAGTTCGATCGACTTGGCCAAGTATCTATGAAATCCATTGGAGATGAAGTACAAGACCAGGATGCTGGAACAAAGAAGTTCATCGTCGAGAAGTTTTTGGACTACAAAATGAAAATAAGTGAAGTACAAGAACTTAAAGTTCTACTTCATGACATACATGCAAAAAGATAGAATTGAGTGAATATGTAATGCCACATTCTTGTTTCTTGTGATTTTCATATCTAATCGTATTAAATTCATTAATATTGTATTTAATGTTCGATCATATAATTATTTTCCTCATAACTAACTATGTTCTTACAGTGGAATGCACTTTGGACACCCTGTACGATCGATGTACCTATTAATTTAGTTAATATAGGTTTATAAAATTATTAAGCTCGAATTTAATTATATGATATATGATATATGTTGACTCCAAAAAATGAGCCCAACAGATGTCGAGCCCACTCTTACCATGTCAAGTACGAATCTGACACGTTTTTATCAGAATAACGACGTTAATTGGTTGGAAATGGATGTGGGAGGCACTTTACGACAAGAGACGAAAACGTTCGGACTTCGGTGATAAGATTTAACGACAATCGCTCTATCGACGATAACCAAACCAAGATAATCAAGAATATTCATCTCTCTTTATTAGAAGGAATATATGGAAGGCTAGATTGAATGAATAATTGGTAGAAAATTCACAATTTTTCATATTAGAATTTGTATTTAACAAATATGTAAAGAAATGCTGATGAAAAGCTTGTTAAGTATTTCCTTATGAATTTTCCATGAGTTTTTCTTGGGTATATGTTTGATTTCTCGATTGTAAATGAGCCACCCCTTTTTCTATACAAAGAGAACCTATTTATATTGTCTTGGTCGAGGTGGTGACCATTGGATTAGAATCACGTGGCCTCATTTCTTTTGTTGGGACGTCACATACTGTGCAATTTAATGCATTGATAAGGGGTCATCTGTTTTGTACAATAGGCTGACATATTGACAAACCTTTATTACAAACGTCACATTAGTCACTCCTAAAAGATCTTTAAATCTACCACAAAAGACAACGTCGGCTTCATAACCTTCGGGAGAGTCGAGAGCCTCAGAGAGATCTTTGAGGTCGTTCTCCAAGTGGCGAACTTCAACTCCTTTCTTTTTTCCTTAGGCAGTGGTTCAGCTCAAGATTGTATTGCTTCCTCCTTGAGGTAGTGCTTCAACAACGGACCTCGACCTCAGCATGGACCTCGTCCTTAGGCATCGCCTCGACCTTGCAATGCAAGGACCTCGGTTTGTTTGATTTCTTCCTATTTTGACCTCATAGGGTTTTTATCTGACTTGTTAACTTTTTGCTTATGTGGCTTGCCACGTGACGCCTTTTCCTAGGCCTAAAAAATGATGGACAACAATAGTTCCCCAAGTCTATGCATGATTATTTATGTAATGCATGGACTTTAAGTGTTGTGTAATCCTTCGGATGTTTCTTGAGCAGGCAGACGCTATGGGATCAGAGCTCCATATAGCTGAGGTTCACTCCCACGTTCGATGTGTCTTCATAGGTTTAAGGCATCTCCTCAGAACTGAAATGTCTTAATTCATATAAGAGGCTAATAGGGTCTTTCTTTGCAAATAGCCTCAGATTGATAGTTACGAGGGGTTGGTCTCTTTCCCAACAATTTTGAGAAATACAAAGCTTCTCTAATCATGGTACCTCAATGATTTGATGTCATGGTACCTTTCCAAGAAAAAATAGCTGGGGCTGAGCAACTTCCAATACATGCAACCGTCAGTACCTTTAATACACAATGATGGCAGTTTCCCTACATTTCCCTTCTTTTCCAAACGCACAAGGGCGCGTGTGCCAGATGTCCTAATCTAGGCCTTTAAAGTCTAAGCGTCAGTTGTAGTGGGTGGTTCAGATTGACTCTAGTGGATGAACGATTGGATGACTTAGGCCGAGATCATATGGCTGAGATTAAATGGGTTTGCCTATAAAAAAGGTAGAATCTTAAAGAGAACTTTTCTACTTTTGTACGAATTTGCACTTCAATACTCCCTTCAAATTTCTTCGACTCTCTAAGCATTTCTCAGCATTTTCTCAAGCCTAAGTTGAAGTTTTTCTTGGGTATTTCTTTGTTGACTCTTTCTTCCCCTCCACTCTTTACCTTTTCTGTCTCTAAGAAAACTCCTTCAATCATTCGGAATTCTATGGCTTCTTTGAATGCTGCTGGGGGAAGCTAGACATTAGTAGGTTAGCAAGCGAGATGGGATTTTCGATAACCAATACCGCTGACCTTGTTAGGGCCGTTGAGGCCGGGCAAGTGTCTCTACCTCTGAGAATGATGATAGTGGGGATGAGGCTATTTGGGGGGATGATAAGATTCCATCTTTGGTAGACCCATCCTTCTTAGCCAACCTTAAGGAGAAATATAGAATCCCTTACGATATCAAACTTCTTTCACCATTCTCTATTGAACAAGTCTTTCATCCTCGACCTGGTTGTGTCGCCATTAGCGAATATTTTCTAAAGGTTGGGTTTCGTCTTTAGGGCTGTTCTTAAGCTATATGGGTTGGCCCCCACCCAGTTTGTCTCCAATGCTTGGGCCCAATTGGTATGCTCGTACTTCCTTTAGAAGGAGGCCTCATTGGGCGAGGACATGCCTCTGCATGTCTTCCAAACTGTTTTCTAGCCTCATTCTCTAGGGAAGGGAGATTTTTTAGGCTGGTACTCTTTGTGTCCGTGGGGGTTGCACTCCTCCTTTGTCCAAGGTCTTCCCATGTCCATTAAGGGGTGGAAGGAGACCCAGTTTTAGGTCAGGGGGAAGTGGCAGGAATGAGAGAGTGACCTTCATTAAAGTCCCAACCTCCTATTCTGAATGTCGTAAGTTTATATCCTACCATTTTGCTTTTCCAAACTGTCGAGGTTTGATGCTTACATTTTACTTTGTTTAGCTTTATAGGGTCTGCTCAGAGGTTCGAACTCACTGAGTTTGAGTGGCATACCCTTTCAAAAGTATATAAGAAGTCAACCGATGCTCATGACTTTGCCCATCTAATCCAGTTGACTCGCCTCTTTGAAAACTACGGACTAATGGATCGACGTGGTAAGATACTGAACTTCTTTAATAGCTTTGTGAATGACTTTGATAAGCCTTTTTGACTCGTAATTAATTTATTCATTGATTTTTATGCAGATCATTTCGAAAAGATGAGGCATCCCACACCTGACATGACCTCCATTCTTACCGCCACGTCAAGAAGGAGGATGAAGCCCACCTCCGTTGGAGGTAAAAATGTTAAGGAAATGATTGAAAAGGTCAGCAGGGAGGTTGCTTCTCACGAAGAGGGACATCTCCCTAAATCATATAAAGGGAAAAATATGGTGGTTGACGAGCCAAAAAAGAAAGTTAGGATCCCGACCCCCAATGGGACAAGCGGCTCCAATGACGTTTCTCCCCCTTGCTCCGAGGTCCCAGCAAGGGAGAAGCTTTTGAATAGCTCGATGGCTGCAGCCTCGGGAGGGCAAAAAAGGCCAACTAATGCGGAACCACTGAGGTAAATTCTTACCAAGAAGCCCAGCAGCGATTCTACCTCCTCTGATGCCCCTAGAAGGAAAGGGGCTATGGCTACCAGAACTGATGAGCTCGCATCTGAAGATCTTGCCCTCCTCCCTCCAGAAATTTAAATTGCCACCACCACCTTCCATAGGTACTGGACAAAGAAGTGATAGAACTATATTGAGTAAATTGATGTCGTGGATGTCTTTGAAATAATGATAGCTCAGGCGGGGAGGTCGTTTGGTACGGAAGTAGAGGCTGAAGCCCTCTTTAAAAACCTTCAAAGCAAAAATCGTAGGTTTTTCAGCAAGGCCACCAAGCTGAGAAAGTGGCCGCTAAGGATAAGGATGAGGCCTCAAGGCTAAAGATGAAATGGAGGTCCTAAAAAGGGAGAAGGCGGAGGAGTCGCTGAAGCTCGCCTTTGCTTTGGCAAAGATTGAATCTATGAAAAAGGAGGTCCATATGTCTCAGAGTGAAGTGGCCTCATTAACTAAGAGGGTTGAGACCTCGGATGACCATCAGAAGCTGGCTGCCAAAGCCTTGGAAAAGCCAAATAAGGAGAATTCCTCTTTGAAGAGAAAGGTAGAGGAGTTGACTTCTCAAGTTGCGGCCTCATATAGGAGGTCGAGACAGTGCGGGCTGATGCTGAACGTACCGTAACGAAGCTGAGAATAACTTCATGGCTAACTTCCATCTGACTAAGGCATATCAACGTTTCGGGAAGTATTGGATGAGGTATGCCTACGTCGAGGTCATTGAATGGCTAAAGGTTCATACTCAACACAATACTTTTGAACTGCGAGCCAAATTCCTTAAAGATGAGGAGGATGAGCCTCAAACGCCCGCTGAGGGAGTTCAAGTTATTGACCTCGACGGTGAGGCTGCTGAGGAAGCTGCCCCCGAAGAAATGGCTCCTGGGGCTATGATTCCTTTTGAAGCTCCCCAATCCCCATTCCCTCAAGCTTAAATATACTTTTTGTTTCTCTTTTTGCTCAAGTGTAGAGGCTTCAGCTTAATACAATGTGATTTCATATTTTTAAAGAAGTTCAGTTTCTCTTTTAGATTTCCTTATATACATCTGATGTAATTTTGTTATACCTTACAATTCTGACCTCGTTGTATCTCAACAACTTTAGACCTTGACTTTTAACTTGCCACCGTCTGAGGCGAATGAAGCAACATACGACGATAAACTATTGCGGGATCAACATTTGACATTAATAACTTTCACAAATGTTAACTCGTTTATCGAACTAGAACATGCGATTGGGTGGGAGACCTTTGATTTCCAAAATGATTAACTTTGGCTGTACTTATGTCACTTTAGTTTTATTAGACCTCCTTAAGTTTGCCTTATGCCCTAACTCTTGAAGTATTCAACATGTTCGAGGTTTTTGAATTCATTTATATAACTTCAGACTCTTAAAGCGATTCAGACAACAAGTATAAATGTCTTGTTTTGCATAAACAAGGTCGGAGGTTTTACCTGTGTCGAGGTTCTCAAAGTAAGGCCATGTAAACACCTTCATATGGTCGATTTCATTTATGTATAAATATGTTCGAGGCTCTTAGCCTTCCGAAGAGAATATTGGTTCATAACTTCAAAGTAATTAACAAAGATTGAACTTCACTAGATTCAAAGTTATATACATATACATGAGGTGTCTCACATCATTGATAGTACTTGCATAGATGCTCCACATTCCAAGGATAAGGCTGTGCCTTTCCATCCATATCCTTGATCGTGTAAGTCCTGGGTTGAACCTCTTCACATATATGGTATGGCCTTTCCCAGTGGGGACCAAAGGTTCCTGACCCATGTTCTTTTGATGGTGGGAACACCCTTCGTAACACCAGTTCATTCAATCGAAATGATTTCTTTTTTACTTTTGAATTGTAATACCTAGTCATTTTCCTTTTGTATATGGCCAAATTTTCCTAAGAATCATCTCTCCTTTCTTCGAGGAGGTCTAGCCCACATCTTCTCATATCCTTGTTTCTTATCTCGTTGAAGTGTATTCACCTGGGGGATGGTAAACGCACTTCAACTGAGTTCATAGCCTCGACCCTGTAAGCCATGGAGAATGGGGTCTCTCCTGTTGCAGTTTGGCTTGTTGTTCTGATGGCCCAAAGTACCTGGGATAAATCATCTACCCATGCCCCTTTAGAAGCATCTAGCTTCTTCTTCAGGGTCTACTTAATGGTTTTGTTCACAGTTTCGACCTGCCCATTGGCCTGGAAATGATGGGGGAAGAAAATGTTTCAAGATACCCAGCTCCTCGTACATTTCCCTGACCTTCTTGTTATCGAACTGTCTATCGTTATCTGATACAATTGAATGATGAATTTCGAACCTGCAAATGATACTCTTCTACATGAACCTGGAAGTGTTGGCCTCGGTTATTTTGGCAAGTGGTTTGGCTCCCACCCATTTCGTGAAATAATCAATAGCCACGATCGTAAAGTCGACACTTCCTCTTCCTTTGGGGAGAGGTCCTATCAGGTCTATCCCCTATTTTGCGAATGACCAAGGGCTAGAGACTACGCTTAATTCTTGCGAGGGTAACCTTTGGAGAGTAGCGTAGCGTTGGCACTTATCATATTTCGTGACAAACTGTTGCACATCCTTTTTCAAGGTGGGCCAATAGTATCCTTGTCTGAGCACTTTTTGTGCTAATGACCAGCCTCCGGCATGGTTACCACAAACGCCCTCGTGGATCTCCCCGAGTACATAATTTTCCTGCTCTCCTCGGATGCAAAATAACAAGGGTAGGGAGAACCCACATTTATACAATACGTCATCTTGGAAGACGAAGTAGGCGGCTCTTCTTCTGAGTTTCTGAGCTTGTTCTTTCCTAGAGGAAAGGGTTTGATCCGTTAGGTAAGATATGATGGGCTTCATCTAAAGAGGGGTATCTTCTACCCTCATTATTGTTCCACCTTCCTCTGTTGAAGGTCGGAGAGGTATTCAATTGGGACTACTGTGAGTAGTTCAGAGTCTTTGCTATTCGCCTACTTTGTTAGTGATTCGGCATGAGCGTTGTGGGACCGTGGTATCTGCATCAGCTTGAACCTCTCAAAGGAAGGGATGAAGCTCATCACTAGTTTCAAGTGTATTGCCATAGATTTGTCCCTAGCCGAAAAGTTTCCATGCACTTGACTAACCACTAGCTGAGAATCGCTGCTGGTTATGAGCTTCTTCACTTGCATCTCTTTCATTAGTCTAAGGCCAGCTAAAAGGGCTTCATACTCGACTGCATTATTGGTTGCCTTAAAGCTGAACCTGACAGCACAAGTAAGCTTGTGTCCCACTGGGTTGACTAAGATGATTTCTGCCCTTGAGCCTGTATCCCCAGATGACCCATCAACTAGGAGCCTCCATGTTTGAGGTTCAGAAGGTTCCATTTCTTCTACGACTTCGGGAACATGAATGAATTCAGCCATGAAATCAGCTAGGGCTTGCTGTTCTTGGTTTATAAGTGAGGTCGTACTCACTAAGCTCTACAGCCTATTTGAGCAATCTCCCTGACGCATCGGGTTTCTGAAGCACCAGCTTAAGGGGATAGTTGGTCAGCACATGGATGCTATGGGCCTAGAAATATGGCTTCAACTTTCTTGAAGCGATTACCAAGGAGAGGGCTAGCTTTTCCATATCCGAATATCGAACTTCAGCTGCTAGGAGTGGCTTGCTAACATAGTAAACTGGTAGCTGATGGTTTTTTTCCTCTCTTATCAGAACTGAGCTTAAAGCTTCGGAGGTGACTACTAAGTACAAACACAGTACCTCATGGTCCTTTGGTTTGGAAAGGAGTGGTTCCTGACCCAGGTGCTTCTTCAGCCCTTGCAGGGCCTTTTCACATTCCTCTATCCATTGAAATTTGTTTCATCCCTTGAGAATTTTAAAAAAGTGAAGACATATGTCCATCGCTTTGGAGATGAAACGATTGAGGGCTGCAACCCGTCCAGTGCGGCTTTGCACCTCCTTTGGCTTTTTAGGGGACCTCATGTCAATCAGAGCTTTGAACTTTTCAAGGTTTGCTTCGATGCCTCTTTGGTTAACAATATAACCTAGGAGTTTACCCGATGAGACCCCGAAAGCGTACTTCAAAGGATTGAGTTTCATCCGATACCTACACAAGATCTGAAATATCTCACTGAAGTGGGCGACATGATCCTCTGCCCTTAAGCTTTTTTACTAACATGTCATCAACATAAACTTCCCTGATTTTTCCAATGAGGTCGGCAAACATTTTATTAACTAACCTCTGGTAAGTTGCCCTAGCATTTTTAATCCAAATGATATGACCTTGTAGCAATAGAGCCCCTTGTCCGTGATGAAGGAAGTATGCTCATCATCTGGTAGGAACATGGAGATTTGATTATATCCTGAATAAGCATCCACGAAGCTAAGAAGTCCATGCCCAGCAGTTGAATCCACGAGTTGGTCTATCTCGGGGAGTAGGAAGCTATCCTCGGGACAGGCTTGGTTCAAATCTGAAAAGTCTATGCACACCCTCCATTTTTCATTGTACTTCTTTACCAAAACTGGGTTGGATACCCACTTCACATATAGAGATTCTCTTATGAACCTATTGTCAATTAAGTTCTTGACATCTTCCTTAAGAGCTCCGTACCTTTCTGGGTTAAAAGCTCTCCTTTTCTGCCTGTGAGTCATAGCCCTTGGGTCCATGTTGAAGCGGTGGCAACTGATCTTTGGATCAATGCCTACCATGTCTCCATGCTTCCAAGGAAACACATCAAGGTTTTTGAGCAAGAAGTCTTTTAACGTCTTCTTCATTCAGGCATCAAGTTGCTCCCCACTTCGGGCATTTTGATGTGTCCAAAGGATCAGCAGGGAAAGTCTCCAGTTCATATTTTTGCATATCATAATTTATTTTTGCATGTATATTATTGTTTATTTCCATTTCTTTTTATGAAACTACTTAGTCTAAATTGAATCAAACCCTGGAAAATCATGTTTCTCACTTTTCTTTTTGCCTCCACATTAATTTATGTAGAGAAACAAATTATTCCACAATGGGTTCAATTTTAATTATTAATCATTATAGGTTTTATTTCCAGTTTGAAATTTAATAACAATAATAATAAATAAACTGGACTTAGTAGAACATGATCTGGACTGAAGTGATGCCTAAGAATATTGTTGAGATTTCTAAATAAATGGTAATGAATTAGGAATTGGTACGTTGACTTCGAGTCAGCTAAGAACATCCCCACTTGTCATTCTAAAATCTAACTTCTATGGATTTCAAGCAAGTAAACCTCAATTGTCTTCATACGCATATTACTTCGTTCAATGTATTTGTGTTATCTAGATTGGTATTATGCGAAAATTAATATGCGCTTATTATATTTTATGTCATAAATGCATTTAATGATCATTTATGCATATCAATTCATTCATAAAGCATGCATGAAATTTCATGAAACAAAGAGTTTTAAAATGCCAATGTAAGAAGGAATGTTTTAAAAAAAATGTATCCCAAAATTGTGAGAATGAATTTTTTTTATTTATATTTTAAAGCAAATCATATGCATATCATAAGCATGCATCATATGCATGAGGTTTGCTTACTGAGCGCTAGCTCATTCTACGTTATTCGTCCCCATTTTTCAGATGTTGAGAGCTAGGTAATGTGACACAACTACTTGAGGCGGGATGGGCTCAGTATTGTTTCAAACTAAATAGTCTAGTTATATTCTAAATTAATAGCTTCAACTTTTGATAACTATTATTGTTATTAATAAATCATTTTGGACCATGTAATTTTACCTCACAAAATTGTTTGGAATTTTATTATTTCACAAGTTATGTGACAATGAAGTTCATTGGTGTAAATTAATTTTATCCATTTTTTGCATTTATGTTTTGAAAAGGCAATTAATGCTTGCACTTATACATTTAGGATTTCTAGAATTGATAGTCCATTTAAGGATTGAAGAAGGCAATAGAAACACTGAAAGAAAATCTATTGTTCAACTTGGAGCAAATTTTGTTGAAACTGGTTCAAAGGTTGTCAACAAGAAGCGTAACATCTCCGGCGATGCATCAAGAAGATACAACTCTAAGAATACCAAGAATTTTAAAGGCAGCTGTTACTATTGTGGATAAGCTAGACAACGTTTGAACGAATGCCAAAAATCGAAGAAGATTGCACAAGAAAATGTAGTTGAGAGAGATATCTTTTGTGAAGGGGTTTAAGAGATGAGTCTCTCTGCCGTTGTTTTTGAATGCAACATGGTTGGTAATCCAAAGGATTGATAGGTTGACACTGGTGCTACCCATCATATTTGTGTATATTGACCATGTTCTCAAATGATCATGAATTGAAAGGAGAACAACCGTTCATAGAGAACTCTACAAGTTTGAAGGTTGAAGGACTTGAAAAGATCACATTGAAAATGACTTCCGAGAAAGAATTAGTCCTCAATAAATCCATGTGCCAACATTCGTAAGAACTTAGTTCTGGGGTCTCCACTTAGCAAGATCGGCTTTAAATTTGTTTTTGTGTCGGACAAGTTCGTATTTACCTAAAATGATATGTATGTTGGTAAGAATTATTTTTGTGAAGGAATGTTCAAATTGAACATCCATACAATTGTCCTGAAAAGCATTATGAATAAAAGTTTTAATTGTTTAAATGCTTGAGTTATCTTATTTATGGGATAATCGATTAGGACACGTTTTTAAACTCTATACGGAAACTTATGAATCAAAGTTTCATTCCAACTCTTAAGATTGATCATAATCGTGAAAACGAATTATGTATTGAAGCAATGTTGGCCAAAACTCATTCACTCGGTTCAAAGGAACACGACATCTTTAGAGTTAATATATAGCGATATATGTGATTTGAAATTTGTTCAAACTAAAGGTGGTAAGA
>CAIGRO010147412.1:0-10307 GCA_903798355.1 Fraxinus baroniana | reverse complement strand
TATATATATATATATATCCTTTTCTCTTCTCATTGAAAATGTGTGTATTTGCCTCCTTTTTGAGAGAAAACGACTGTCTCTTTGTTCTACTGTCTTTGTGACTTTGTGTTTTTCTCTTTGCCTTAGTGGTTTGCAAATCACCACCAAACCTTGTCACTTTTGTGGGTGAGAAAGGTAGAGAGCAACCATAAGTGAATATAGTTGTCGGTTGAAGTTTTTGGTCGATTGATTGATATTGGTTGGTAAGTTTACTCTGAGCCCGGAATCCACAATTGAAGATCTATTCCGGTACACCCAATAAACTTACAAAAACCGGAAGGTAGTTCCCGCATGCATAAGCAGTCAAGGAGTGCTAGCATTGATAAAAAGTTTTATTATTCAAATGAAGTCTTTTAAATGTTTGGAGTATCTTGTTTAGATGGAACAAACTATTCTCGTCAAGCACCGGATCGAGTAGGAATGAGTCAATTTCATTAACATTGAGTAGATTGATTTTAAAAAGTTAATTGGAATTTGTGGTTAATGATTGCTGATTCGATATATATTATCGATTGTGTCACCCATTATGAGAACGTAAAGAGAAAACAGTATCCAATTTTGAACTTAAATACTGCTGTAACTCTCTTATTTTTATATACTATATAAACTCGAACTTACTATATAGGTGTAACTTGGTACACTTCAAATTACTGACAATGTGTCATGAATTACTATTTTCTTTTGAACTTGTGCATTTATACGTGTTCCTCGATAAAAGCGTCAAAAGACGTGCCTTGGAGTGACAGTGTTCTTTAGCATAATGTTGCATGTCGAAGAGGTAACCGACTTCAATGAAGGATCTTGAAAAAGATGGACATGGAGTAACGGTAAGCACTTAACTATTATGTCGTCGATGTTAAAATTAAGTCACCAAGTAAAAATTCGTTAGGCTGTGAGAATAGACCAAACTTAAAATCCAAGTCATTGGATTGGAGAAACTTATTTCATGTAAATTTTCTCAGATTCACATTTTATCTGGTGTAGTATATAATTATATTATTTATCAACAATATTGGTCAAATTGATTTTTCTGAAAGTAAATGGCCTATTTGATTAGACTACTATTTTTACTTCAACTTTTTGTAAAAGAACTTTCTGCTCCCTTGTGAAACTACTCTAGGTTAGCTTTTTCCAATATCCCTTATAGCTAGACAAAGTACTCTCGAATTTTTAAAATATGTTTAAAAGTAGTTTTTAAAAATTTTAAAACAACTTTTGACTTTTCAAAAATCCTGTCGAACAGTTCGAATTATATTCCCTAACACAGAAATTCAATTCACCGTTCATCTTGATGACAACTTGCTTTTATTTAACTGGTTGGTAATGACTTGCTTTATTTCAACTTGGGATTTTACTATTTGTGATCTTTCAAAAATATTAATTAATTGGGTAAATAGCACAAAACGTTCATACCTTTCAATGCCATTATGCAAAACGTCCATACCTTTCATTTTTTGACATTTTCACCTATACCTTCCACCTTTCATTGCGCAAAAGGTCATTTTTATCCATTTTGCACAATGAAATTGAAAGGTATGAACGTTTTGCACAATGACATTTAGTTAGTGACATTACGTTAATGTCTTGTCTTATTTTCTTCTTAGTTGATAATTTATTGAAGCCTTATTGTATAATTTTTCAATACGCCAAAGGTAAGTGGAACTTATATTATAACTTGTTAATTATAGAAAAAAAAAAAGACAAATTATGTTATGTTAATTGATCCAATCATTCATAACAATAATAATCTTTTTGATTCATGGGGCCCTAAAATATTTTTCTTGATTTCTCTTGGACAACAAGCAAAAGATACAAACATGATCTTCCCTCTTTATTTGCATTGTCAAATAAACATATTTTAAATCAAGAAAAATCTTCTCTATACATTTTTTCTTTTAAATTCGGCCAAACATTTTTTACTAATAAATTACAGTTGGTGAAAGCTTGATTTGTGACATGAAAACAGGGTACAAATCGATTTAATGTAACATAAGAATTATCAGTCAATGTGCATAAATCATCAAGTTAAAGTTCATGCAAGAGCATTGACTCGAAATAGAAAGCTAGAACAAGATAGGGCTTTTGAACTTTATATCCTTACAAGATCAAGTGTCGTTGAATTAAAATGCCATTATGCCATAGCTTGAGTTATGAGATGGTAAGGCATAAGACGTAAAAGTATAGAGATAATAGAGTAATGTCGAGACAAGAGCGAGGTATGGGTAAGGTTGTCAATGAATTTGATTTTAATCTGAATTCGATGAAATTAATTGGAGATGAATTTAGGGCTAGTCGGGTAATTCGATCAAGATCCGAATCGGATAATCCATTAACTAAATGGATCAAATATGTACATAGGTCAATTCGATCCGATTTGTTATAAATAATTGAGTCGGTTAAATATTTTTACGGCATGTTATTTTTCACTAAAATAATAAATGAGAAAAATAAAGAAATTTAGAATAAAAAAATTGTCAAATTCCACTTTTTTTTTTTTAAAAAAAAAAGTCAATCCACGTGTACACATTGTTCTAAAAAGCGTAAGGTGTGGCAAGATGTGAAGGATTCAGGCTTGACGAGTTTAGACGAAGCCTAGACGTAAAAAAATGTAAAAAAATATTTTCTTATTTTAATATTATTACAAAAATTTAATCAATCTAAAAATTATTTAATAATACATACAAATTATAGTACCAGTCGCAACTTTAGGAGTTGAACAAAATAAATTTATTCGATAATCAAGATATATTTGGAGAGTTTTAAGTTTTCATTAATTAGTAAAAGATATGAAAAAATGATTAATTTAATAAAATATAAATAACTATTTATAAAATAGTACAATACACTATAGTCAAATTAAATGTACGATACACTACAATCAAATCAAAGGTACAATGTATTACAACCAAATCAAGTGGATTCATATCTCATATCAAAAATTTATAATAAAATATTTGGAGATATCCTCTATAAATAAATGATTCAATAAATAGGTAAGCAATTTATCGTGTATTTCAATCCAATTGGCTAGAAGTTAAAAAAAAAATTGAAAATTTTATAATTATTAAATCTGTTTAAGAATTGAAAAAATTGGGGGAAAAGGTTAATTTCAACATAAATTTTATTTACCCAATTTCTTTAATTTCGGATCAAGTTATTGGATAGACATAACAAATTGAATATGAATTTAACAATCAAATATTCGTTGAATTATCAAATCGGATCAGATTGAATAATTATTCTTATCAGATCGGATCGAATATGGGCAGATCCGGTCCATATCCGATCCATTTACAACCTTAATTATGAGCTACTTGGTGCTAAGTGCATCATGAACTTGTGTGCATAGGTCCCAAGAGAATCTAGAACATGCAATTCGTCTTGCTTAAGATTAGGACGTTTATGAATCTTGAGAAGGGATTATCAGTATGATAATGGCAAATTTTATCACACACTTCTTTTTCTTAACTTCGATACTTTAGTAGCGAACAAATTCCTTGGCTCTTGCTATGGAGATTCATACAGCAGAACCACTCATAATGAAGGTACTAAAGTAGGCAGTAGAGGAGGTCTGATAAGTTCAGGTCACATGACGAAGGGGTTTGTCTGGTTAGTTGAGAGCCTTGATGACGTTGCTCTTGATATACCTTTGGCCAAAACCTTGTTTCAGTCCCTTGTTTCCAAGCAATTTCAGAAGGATGGCTTTATACATCTTATCTAAAATCTCCAGGCAAGGATGGGGAGGAACCAGATGTTGGAAAGTTCCAACGTATAGGGGCCACACATGTATATATATTAAAATGTGTAATGCTATCTTAAAAATTTAGTCAATAAAGTGATCTATTAAAACCAATTTTGGACTAGTAGGTATTAAATGTTATGGGAATGAAGTGTACAGCCAGGAAGTTATTTTAAATTGATGAGGGACCAATTTAAAATAAGTGAAAGATAATAACTGCTCAATACGGATACTATATCATGGGGTCATGGTTCCCAATTGAACGTGATTTTTCAAACTCTCTGGATCCCCATCAAAAGAGAATAATTCAAAGGAATTACATATCAATTAGAAGATCATAACCCATATAATTCAAGTAATCAGATACATGGATCAATGTATGCTTTCACTTCTATTCTTCTCTTTGATTACAACATGGAGGATTTATATGCATGCTAAGGGATTAATGGAATATTCAATCCTTTTATCAATTCCAACACCAAACAAGAATGATGAAAAGTTAAGGAGCTACAGAGAAAAGGTTGCAATTATTCATGAGTATTTCCTCTCAGATGATATTCTTGAACTGATTCAGAGTCTGGAAGATCTTGGGGGTACCCGAGTATAATCCAGTTTTTCTTAAGAAACTTATAACTCTAGCCATGGACAGGAAAAATAGAGAAAAGGAAATGTCGTCTGTTTTACTCTCTGTCCTTCGTGTAGAGATCTTCTCAACTGAAGACATAGTGAATGGATTTGTTATGCTTTTAGAATCTGTCGAGGATACTACATTTGACGTTTTAGATGCTTCAAATGAACTCACTTATTTCCTGGCAAGGGTTGTTATGGACGATGTATTTGCCAAGCTGAATTTGGACGAGATTGCCAATAGGTTGACACCAAATTGCAGCGGGAGTGAAACTGTGCATATGGCTCGATCATTGATTGCAACTCGTCATGCTGGGGAGAGGATTCTGAGGTGTTGGCATGACGGGACTGGATGGGCAACAGAGGATGCAAAGGACAAAGTACTGAAGCTTCTGGAAGAAAACGAAAAATGGGAGTGTCGTTAGTGAAGCTTGCCAATGTATTCGAGATCTCAGTATATGCCTTTCTTCAACCACAAGGTGGTAAAGAAAGCTTTGGTGATGGCGATAGGGAAGAAAAATGTCAGGATGCTCCGTTTGCTTCTGGAGTGCTTCAGTAAGGGGCTCATAACTATCAATCAAATGACCAAAGGCTTCAGTAGGATCAAGGATGGGCTTGAGGATTTGACTTTTGACACACTACACCAAAAAACACCATTTGTAACATATAAAAGACAACATTTGATAGTTAAGTGTTGCTAAAGGGGCATATCGCAACATTTCAATAAGTGAATGTTGCTATTGTTAATATAATTAAGCTTTAACAACATTTTGTAAATAAATGTTGCAAAAAGTGCCTTTTGCAATGTTTGTTAAACGTTGCAAAAGATCAACTTTTTGCAGCGTTTAATAAACGTTGCAAAATATTGCTTTTAGCAACGTTGATTTAAACAAATGTTGCAAACAATAGAGAAATATAAATTGGTTATAAGCCACTGCTCTTCAAATCCGCATTGTCCAAACCCAATTAATTTGTCTTTCTCCTCAACCTTGAGACTATTCTACCGTCCTCTTCTTTCCTCTCCAACCCTCCACCTCCACCTTCGACACCACGCCCACTGGACAAAATGGTCGAAAATGGACCCATGATCGGAACGGACCAATGGTCGATTGCCCATTACTAGACGACTTCATCCATGCCAACAATTTTCCACGAACATCACCAAAAATTTTTAATTTAACAGATCAAGTTTCGTCAGTCGCGAATGTCGCGACACAGCCAACAAAAAATTCAAATTCACTCAAGCTAAGGGTCGATGGAGGAAGAAGAAGAGAATGAGCAAGAGGGTTGAGGAGGTTGTGTGTTGGCCCCAGGGCTGCTTTGGGTAGAATATTAGGCGGGATATTTGGGAAGGACGGTAATACCGGCGAGTCCACCAGACAGATGTATAGTGGCACCGTGACACTCATCAATAAAAGGAGTCGGAGATTTCGACTCTGTCTGATTCCCAATTGAGAGAAATGACATCTACCTTGCAAGAACGTGCTCGTAACAGTGATTCCTTGGACTCCTTTTACCCGTAAGTCGAACCATTAGTCTCCCTTAGCCTTTTTCTTGCCAATCAGTGAATATGAGTAGTTGAATTGCTGTCTCGGATGTTCATTCATGTTTTGCTGAATTGATTTAGAATTAGTAAATGCTTCTTTTCGTTATTTTCTTTAGTAAATGCATTTGTGTTTACTTTTATTCTTATTTCTGGCGAGATCAGGATTTTGTGTAATTATCAAATGACAATGTAAAAAACAATTAGTTGTATTTGTTTGTTTGATCATACAGAGTTACAGTTATAGAGTTACAACATAATGTAAACATGCAGTTTTCTTTTCTCTTCCCATATCTGACCGATTAACCATCTTTTGATTGCCTGCAATCTGGGTTCACCACTGTTTGTGAACTTGGTAATGGAAACTCTCAACTTATTGGTATTTTGATCAATTTTATTAATCGGGTTCCAGAATGTGGTATACTACAAGATGTCCCATGTTGATGGTCGGATAACTAATCGTGAACAATGAATTGCAAGTGATGTACCGAGGTTCTGTTCAGAATTGAGTGACCTTCTCTCCCGCATTTGGGAAACTCATGTCCAAAGAACAACAGCTGAAAGGGGAGTACAGACAGTTGCATTCATGATTAAGGACCCATGCAGAAAGTATAGCATTTTATGGAGGTGAAACTAGATAATATTTTCACATTCAGCAGAAGTTTAAGAGTCTTGTGCGACATATGAGGGTGGTTCTTCATGACCATTGGTGGTTTGGCATGATTTAAGACTTTTTGCTGAAGTATCTTGGTGCTACTGTTGCTGTTATCCTGATAATAGAGCCCTTTTTCTCTGGCAACTTAAGGCCTGATTCTTCAACCTTAGGACGTGCAGAGATGTTGAGTAATTTAAGATATCATACGAGTGTTATAATATCATTGTTCCAGTCCTTGGGAACTCTTTCTATAAGTTCAAGACGTCTCAATCGCCTGAGGTATTACTTCAGTTGCTTGTGAGACTATTAGACTGTTGCACTTACTAAGTTGAAAATCCATAGGATTTATTAATTGAAGCTTATTGTCTGCCTTCCATGCAATAACTATGCATGCAATATTCAAAAATTGTATCTGAAGTAAATTTGTTGCATTAACAAGAAATCTGACAACTACTTGTCTCTCAATCAGAGAGCAATCATTTTGAGGTTCTATTTTCTGTTTAGGTAATTTGTTCCCAGGAAAAATCTCTCAGGGAACATTTATGTTAGGGCTTAAGGTGATAAGCTTCAAATTTTCTATGCAGATGAGCATTTATATATTTGTTTTTTGCTGGGATGGGTGAGAGATTGACTTTTGCAATGGCATTGGATGTCATTGATATGTTAGGAGAGAAATGCCAGAACCAGTCTTCCCTCACATTTGTTGTGGGAAAGAGTCGTTACGGCCGCCTTCTGGACAACTGTGGTTGCATAGTTCTGTAATTTTTATTATTATGTATTTTTTCATTATTTCTTGTATGGTAAGAAGATAATGATACAATTTGCTTCAGCATTTTGATAATCATCTCTGGTATATTCATGTGTGTACCATTGCTTATATGGCTTGCTTGGCATTGGTAGTTAATAGTTCATATCTCTGTAGCTATCATGTTACCTAAACTGACTCTTCCAATTTGTAGTGGCTATGCTGATCGTATTCATGAACTCATGGGAATATCGAGAGAGCTTGGTGTACGCGATGCATGTTCTGTGAAGACTGATGGGAGCAGGAATTATGTTAGTGAAGCAAATTACATTGAGTTTGATGGTGTCAAGGTAGTTAAAGAAATGTTGACTTCTACTAGCTCCGTTATTCTCTTCCTTTCCATTGTCCTTATAGCATATTTGACTTTCAGGTTGTTATTCCAACTGGCAATGTATTGGTTGAGGATCTAACTCTGTGGGTTGAAGTAGGTTTTAATCTTTTGATTACAGGTACTCTCTTTAGGTTAAGGCTATTTATTTCTTTGCATGATTATTCAATTAATTGGTTATATTTCCTTATGGTTCACCGAGTTGGATTTTGTTTTTGAAGAAGAAAATGAGCTCTATGTCTATGATTGTGAATAAATACAAAACATCTGTTGATTGCTTTGATCTTTCAATTGAAAATGGTGACAAATATTCTTGTATTTTTGAACTTAAAAGCATATTTTATTACATGGGTATTGATTGTCATATCTGTTTTCATTTTGTCCTGGTTTGATTTTCAGACCATTCTCTGATTCACAAAGTGACTGAGGGGGGTAACAAACTTGGCATTGGGAAACCATTCCCGGGTTTGAATCCAAAAGCACTGAACGATCCAGACCTGTATGCAGCGAAGAAGGAAATATATTTGGGTTCATTGTGTCAAGTTTCAGACACATCAAAACCATGGCAATTTTGGATGGTTATGTCGAAAAATGGAAATTATGATACTAAATCTGATCTTTGTCCTGAAAATGGGAAAAAAGTACCACCATTTAATCCAGGAAGATTTCCATGTTTTGGAAGTAGATGTATGAATCAGCCTGTCTTTTACCATCAGCCCATAAGTTTAGACAGAAATGGCATAATGAAAGGAGGTTTCAATGGTACTTATGAATTGGATTCAAATTCTGATGGTGGAAATTCTTTCTTTGAGGTTTCCTGGGAGAAGAAAGTTGGTTCTAGGAGTTGGGTTTTTGCTCATGAACTCAGGACCTCCAAAAAGTATCCATGGCTCATGCTGTACCTAAGAGCTGATGCAACCGAGGGATACTTCGGTGGCTACCATTATGACTCTAGAGGAATGCTCAAAACTGCATTTTGTTGGAACTTGTTTTGATATTATCAATTTTGTTTGCTATGTTAAATTATTGCTATAAATTGTCTTATTATAGATTTTATTATAGTTTCGCTCTTTAATCGTTACTCATTTTTAGATAAGTTGTGTTGTAATACATTCTAATGTTGTATTGATTCAAAAATTTATGATGAAATTATCAATTTTTATGCAATTTCAAATTTTGTTCACAAAGTGTCATTTTCAATTTTAGCAGTCAATTACCATATATAATTGTAAAGGGAAAAAAAAGGTCTACCGCAACGTTAAAAAAACGCTGCAAAAGAGGTCTACCGCAATGTTTAAAAAACGCTGCAAAAAGTCTTCCCTCAACGACAACACAGACCTTCGCAACACTTGGAAAAACGCTACAAAAGGGCTTTTGCAGCGTTTTGGCCGTTGCAAAAGCCCTTTTTTGGTGTAGTGACATTCTGAATGCAAATGATAAGTTCAAATTTTACGTGCAGCATGCCAGAGAAAGAGGCTGGCTCTTATCGTCATTTGGTTAGCCAGCTTCAAATGCTACACCAAGTGTGATTACATCTTTGAGAATAAACATGAATTTCTGTTTGTTTCTCTCTGTATGTTGTTGTTACTTAAAGTCCTGAGTAAATTATCTATGTACATCAGAAGAAGGGTTTGTTGTTTTTAATCCCATCTGGTATGCTCGTTCTTTCCTACTCTTCTCTTTGTTGTCTGAAGAAGATTGTGATGCATGAAGTAGGGTCTTTGGTTTGTTTTTCAATAGCGTTAGTTATGCTCTTTTTTTTTTTTTTCCAGTTTTACCGTTTGAGTTTGAATGCATGGCACGGGGTTAATTATTACACTACCTCTGCTTAAATTTTTTTTTTTTAATAAAAATTACTTCTAAGGAACTTTAAGCTAGGCCAAAAGTGTTCTATTGATTTTCTTTTGGTTACTCTGTGTATGGGGTTGAATGTGCAAGAGTTAGTCTATGCTTTTAGTGGGAATTGAGTTATGGAACTTGAGTGTGCTAGCCTTCCATTTCATGCCTCCTATTATGAAGGATTGATGGGTGAAAAATTTGTTGCAGCAAAAATCAGCTCACGTTAAAGAGTTCGGTTCTAAGAGACCACCATTTGTATCTAATAGGCGATGTTGGATAGTCAAAACCCCCTCAATAGGGGCCCAGATGATCATATTGGCTCAACTCGTGTAGCTTAAGCGGGTGAGGTAGATAAGGATGACAATGCATCAAGTTAGATGAGACCTTTCAAAACCCAGGTTCAATTTAGTGCATGCACAATAATCGACCAGTAGGACTTGTGCCCTACACTGG
Source organism: Fraxinus baroniana (assembly GCA_903798355.1). Classification (NCBI taxonomy): domain Eukaryota; kingdom Viridiplantae; phylum Streptophyta; class Magnoliopsida; order Lamiales; family Oleaceae; genus Fraxinus; species Fraxinus baroniana. The sequence goes on along the minus strand of CAIGRO010147412.1, from coordinate 279 downwards.
CCAGTGGTCCCGTCTCCTATAAAATCCAAGTTCAAGGGTAGGGCAGAACAAGCCTAATGGTAAATGTGCATTTCTGCTTCTAGTTTTATGCATATTCACGTAAGAAAATAAGATTTTATGCACAAACTATATATTTACGTTTTGTTAATGGAAAATGTAGCTTGTACACAGGGACGGAGCTAGGGGAGGCGATCGCCCTCCCAACATTGTCCGCTGGTACACTATTCCTAGTTAATTTGTAATGTATTTTTCAGTTTCGCCCTCCAAGATTTTGACTCG
>CAIGRO010147405.1:0-10759 GCA_903798355.1 Fraxinus baroniana | reverse complement strand
TGGGACAGACATGCTAAAAGTGAATATGTTTGAAAGAAGCACATGGGGGCAAAGTAAATTAACGTTAAAACGGTTCTCGAAGTCGATAATTCCTCGTGGACCCATCTGGTTGAAGATTATGCTATAGTTTGTCTCGTGCGTTGTAATTGTATTGTTTGTTGCTGTGGATAGATTCAAAGGTTCCAAAATTTTCAAATTTCAAAAAAGGACTGCAACTAACGTTTTACAACCTCCCATTAAAATAAAACTTCTCGAACTTCGAGCCATCACCCTCGTGACTTTCGATCCCGCCAAAGTGCTCTACTAATTTCCAGACAAGATTAAAAGGAAAACTGCAATATTGCTCCCTAACCTATTGTTCATATTAACAATTTGATTTCCAACCTTTTAATAACCGGAGTTAGTTCTTAGTTAAGCTTGTGTTTGAATCTAGGAGAATAGAAATTTTGAAATAGTGGTTGATGTAAGAATATGTGGTGAAAAAGTGATGAATTTTTTTTGATTTGTGTCTAATATTAGTATTTTTTTGACGTAGGACCCGCAGCCGCTATCCGTGAGTGCGTATTGGGTAAACCTCACTCCTGCAAATCACACGGGAGAGATAAAACCACACTAAGCAAGTCTGGTGCAATAGGCTCGATCGAGGAAGTGTTGACAGAGGATTCGAACTCGTGACCTTCGGTCTCAAACGGGGGCTAAATTTTTAAAAACCCTGTTATGCCAGTTTATGAAGTTGGATTTTGTTTTTCTAATTTGGGTTGATATCTAGAAATTTGAATTAACATATGTTTTTAGAATAACGTATTGGAAAATAATTTTTCAACAGAAACAAAAATCTTGCACGATATTTCTCCACCCTCACAATTTTTCAATACACAAAATTAGAACAATTAACGTTCAAAACACACAAGTCAATACCGTTATTTTTACCAATCTCTTTAAATTCACACAATTCTAGATGCACATAATTTTCTGTCCGAAAATGCATTATTTTAATGTCAAGCACAATTCTTGTCAATGCAAACACTTGAACTTTTTTTTGACAAGTTTCCTTCTCCTATTTTTGATCTTTTTCTTTTCATTTTGTTCTCAAACAAGAATTCTATTTTCTTTTTCATAATATTATTTTTTACTTAAAACAAAATTGGGTCAGAACAACACAAATCACGTGATTATTAGGCGAAGGTTTGATATTTTTTGTCTTTAAATGAGACTAACTTACTATTTTGAAAAATAAATTGAGGATTAATATTATAATTTTCCCAAATTATATCATGGCCATATCCACCCAAACAAAAGTCAAAATATGTTTTAAAATAGGGTAATTCCTTTATCGAAATTATTGGCAACGAATTTGAGATATTACAAGAAAATAAATTTGGACGCAGTCCACATAGCGTGAGGTAGGTGAACTTGGAAGTCAACTATTTCTTGCGGAGATTTTTTTTTTTCCCTCTAAATAATAGCTATCAGTATTTGACACAATTTTTCAATTAATAATTAAAATTTTGACAGGATAAAACTGTCTTGCGTAATTGAAAAGAAAAAGGGAAATTTATAAAATAAATACAATTTAGAGCTTGTTTGGTACTAATTTTAATCCAATTAAAATTGAAAATATAGTCGTTATTGGGTCCCGCTTATCTAATAAAAGTCAATAATAGCAGCTAATTTTTCAATTTCAATCCGATTTTAATCTCTACCCAACATACTCTTAGGGCCCGTTCGATAGATATTAAAATCGGGTTAAAATTAAAAAATCAGTGGTTATGTTGACTTTTATTAGACGAGTGAGATTCAATAACGACTATATTTTCAATTTTTATTGGATTTTAATTCCTACCGAACGGGGCCTTAAACTTGTAGAGGTATTATAGATTTCAAAGCAGATGCTGGATCCAAGTTATTTGAAATTTGATTCAGAATAAGATTAAGCCCCTATTTGGTTTGGATTGAAATTCAATTAAAGTCAACAATTAATTTTAATCATACAGTTTATGGGTCCCACAATTTTCAACCACACATTTCATTAATTTTTATTAAAATCTATTAAAAATCTAATTTTAATCTCTACCAATCAGGGTCTAATATTATTAATAGTATTTGAATTTCATTAGAGTAGTGTCATGGCGCTGATTAAGTCAAATTAATTTGGACTGAAATCAAATTATGTTTTTAGAGTGTGTTTGGTAGAGATTAAAATCAGATTAAAATTGAAAAACTAGCTGTTATTGTTGATTTTTATTAGACGAGTGGGACCCACAACGACCATATTTTCAATTCTAATATGATTAATAGCCTTACCAAATGGGTTAATCTAAAAATTAATATTTAAAAGATTATTCCAGCTCAGTTTCGCTCCCTAATTTGATTTTTCATTTCTTTTTATTTTTTGAAAGAGATTTTTCATTCCTTCTGGGAAAAGGAGAATTTTCAATTTCCGTGAAATAGCCGGCTCAGTCTCAACTGTTTCTCCGTGTTCAACTCGCGCGTTATCGTACGTAGGAGACAAATCAAACAACACTGGTATATATTTAGCGAGCGAGAGAGAGAGACCAACAAAGAGAAAATAAGCAGCAGCCCCAGTTTCGAGAGAGAGAGAGTTTCCTTTTATAAGTTTCTTGTTCAGATTGATTTACAATATAACTTCGATTTTTCAACCAATTATTGTGAGCATCGATTCTTTTTTTTTTTAATTGGAAGATCCTCGACTTGGCAACTAGGTTTTACTCTGACGGATCTTGGGATAGTTAATTGACCGGAATTATTTAGTTTGAATCCTGATTAATTAACGAGTGAAATTTGAGAAGAATAGGGAGTTCTTCTTTACAGAGAATGAAGGTTGTTGTACTGTAATATGGCACTATTGTTGTCTGTTATATACATAGAAGAGATGTCGCTTTACATCGGTCGGGAGGCTTCAAAGGTTCGTTTTTCCTCTGCACTTTCTCTCAGCGGTTTTTCTGATTTTAATTTATTTGTTAGTTTGATTAATACTACTTTTGGGGGTGTTTTATTGATTTTTGGTTGTTTTTTTGTTTTGTTGATGAGTAGTTGTGGAAGAGATGTTGTGCGGAAATTTCTACCGAAATCAACCTTCTCGCAGAAAATTGGAAGTATATTCTAGGAGGTCTCATTTGTCAGGTTTGTGTACATATGTATATTGATCTCCACCTATTTTTCGATATGACGAAATATCGTTCTTATGAGTTTTGTGATGATGATAATTTGGTGGAAGACCTTAAGATTGTCTTCTGATGATGTGTTTTCTGTGAATCAAATAGCCTTTGTTACGTTGCTTAGTGGGTAAGCTGTAGCTATTTCCAGATTGTTCTTGTCATTAAATTCGACTTCAGTTAACTACTTTCTGATTTGAGTGACGTGATCATGTTGTGCTTTACAAATTAGCCTTTGAATAATTCATAATTGTGCTTTTATTTCAACATCATTAAGCAAAGTAATGGGGCTTTCTTGTGATAGACCTAATCTGGTGTTATCTGGCCACAGATAATAAAGGAAATATTTATTCTCCATTCCATTTAAGTTCAACAGATTACAACTGTTCCAGCAACTTAATTTTGCTTATTTTTATTTGCTTTTCTTCCCTGTTATAGTTGGTTCGAAATGCATAAGATGTGAAATCTATCTTTATCTTCTTTCTTCAGTACATACACGGACTAGCTGCTCGAGGAATTCATTATTTTCATAGGCCAGGACCAATACTTCAGGATGTTGGGTTCTTTCTACTTCCGGTGAGAATTATATATTTATGTATTTTCATTAGATATTACTACTGATGAGATGCCTACTCGCTTTCCGGCTTTACTCATCTCAAACTTCTGGAACTATTATAGGAGCTTGGACAAGACAAAGCTTACATCAGTGAAACTGTATTTACATTCGTCTTTCTATCATTTGTCTTGGTAAGTTTTCTCATTTACTGGTTTTAACATTTACTTCCTCCAATTGTTGTTCTTTCAAGTTTTCCTTCATATATTGATTTTGGTTGATGCTTTGGTGCAGTGGACTTTCCACCCCTTCATCTTCAAGAGCAAGAAAATTTACACCGTCCTAATATGGTGCAGGGTCCTGGCATGTTTAGTTGTAAGTGAAACAATAGAAAATCATTTACCCCCTTTGCTTCCAAGATGAATGATCTCAGTTATTGATAACTCTTTTGTTGGAAACAATAGAAGTGATTTAATCTTGTCAACATAATGGTTTCTTCTTTGTACTTCACTGCAGGCTTGTCAATTTCTTCGGATCATAACTTTCTATTCTACTCAACTTCCTGGTCCTAACTATCATTGTCGTGAGGTAAAAATAATCAGAATCTGTTCTGATCTTGCATTTTGTTTGGCATTTATCCCAGACATAAGATGCAATTATTTGCTCTAACTTTTCTCTTTAATTTTTCTTGTAAGCTGTAAAATTTAAATTGGGAAATTTGTTTACACTACAGGGCTCAAAGCTTGCCAGGCTGCCTCTTCCTGACCATGCTGTAGAGTTCTTCTTAATTAAATGTAAGACGGGGTTGCATTTATTATTTCCCTTCTTGCTTTCTAATTTATATTTTTCATTTTTGTTGCTCATCTGTATTTTTATGAATTTGCAGTTCATGGTGTGCTTTATGGATGTGGAGATTTAATATTTTCATCTCACATGATTTTCTCCCTAGTCTTTGTGCGGACGTATCACAAATATGGCACACGGAGGTAATTAGTTGAACTATATCGTATTTTATACGCTTTTGACTATTGGCAGGGTTAAGGTTGGGATGTAAAGCTAATGCTTCTTTTGTTTCAATTTAATGGCATCATTTTGGTTTTAGGATGCTTCAAAATAATGGCCAAGTAAATTGATATATTTACACCAACTTCCCAATGCCTCACCCTATCTACTCTCCTCTCTCTCCACAACTCAAACCACATATCCAAGTGTGGCATGTCTATGGGTGGAAGAGGAAGAATATCGGTAGTCATTTTTTTCCCTGTGATTTCTAACTAACTCAAAACTAATTATATTCGAATCGGAATACAGATTGTGTTAAGGCTGTTAAAAACAAGAAAATTCTATTGAAGTTTTTGGTGTTCTATATAGAAAACTAAAAAATTATCGAAGATTTCTCAGTGGATTTTTACCCATAAAGGTATTTAAGTTGAAATTCTTTGGTGATGCTGTGCTATAAATTGATCTATTTTAACTTTTTAACTAAATATATAGAGTAAATTGGAGGTTCTTAAAACTTTTGCCGTGGTAGATTTTTTTTTTTTTTGGAAAAATCTTTTCCAAGGAAATCCAAATTTCTGAAACTTTGGGTTTTCCACAACCATTCTTTCCTCTGGAGCTACATTCTGGACTCTGGCAATAATTACCACAATTATGTCTTGACTAAAGCTTTATTTTGTGGATGGGACTTTTGCACTACATTTGGGTGTAGGTAGATGATGTGGAGGAATTAGGGCAAAAGTTACTCACCTACCTAATTCTCTTACCATGCAACAATTTTCAATAATTAAGATAATTGGTTTCTTTAATGTGGAATGAATTAATTGGTCATATTGAGACAATTTAAGATGGGGACATTCGCAATGTTTTAAGAATACTATTTACTAGAGGTTGACGTGTTTGAAATTTGGCGTGCTTAATAACATATATCAATGTCCAAGGTGTTTAAAGTTGGACTATGTTTGAATGAAAATCACGGGAACATAGGTGGTGAGGAGCTCCCATTTTTGGAGGTTTATATTGTGAGGAAAACTCATCCTTCCCCCAATTGTTTAATTTACATGAAGTTATTGTTTTTGTAAAGAAAAAGGGAAATTCACTATAAATCAACTCTGCTCTATCTGGTTTTACGTTTGTTGGAAGTTTCAATAAAATTCTTGATGTGGTATGGCAGGTTCATTAAGCAGTGTGCTTGGTTAACTGTTGTGATTCAGAGCTTGTTGATTGTAGCATCCCGCAAACACTACACAGTCGATGTTGTTGTGGCATGGTAAATACATTAAGCCCTCCTTTGGCCTTCATTATTTGGGGTTATAATTATTTTATTGGAGAATGTTTGGTTGATAAGAAGAGAGAGAAAATCGGATTACAATTTTAATGGGGGCTAAATTATCCGCAATATTTTATTTTGGAATTTGTACTTCTTAAAAGTTGTCTAATATATTTCCAATACTTGACTATGTTTCAGGTATACCGTTAATTTAGTTGTGTTCTTTATCGAGAAAACATTGCCAGGTTAGTATTTGCTAATTCTTTGGATAGCCGATATTTGCTGTTGTTGGACACACCACCTCTGACAATGTTTCTATGTCGTGTAGAATTGCCTGATCGCTCTAATTTGGGCCCATTACTCCCATTCACCAAAGATGGCTGGACGAAGGAAGAGAATCACAAACTTTTGAATGGAAATACTGGAGATTCGGCTGAAAGGGTACCACACTAATATTCACCCTTTTTTTTTTTTGTATTTTACTCACTTGGCTGTTATGGTGTAGCATTTTCTAATATAGTTGCATGCTTTTCAGAGGCCAAAAACTCAGAGCAATGGCAAGATCATGGAAAATGGAAATTCACTGCATGTTGAAACAGCAATTAATGGCTTATAGATTATGGTTATTGAAGAGACAGCATTGCAGTTATTCAGGTTGCTTGCTGCTATCTCGGTTTACTATTTGGTCTTTGGCGAATCATGTCTGCTGTTCTTCAGGATCTGTAAACCTCATTTGTAATCTAGAAATGGAGTTTGGGTTATGCTTTTCGATGTTTTAATAGTCCTGCTCCTTAGGTTGATTGCAAAGTGCAAGAGTGTCACCATTAAAATTCATATCTTGTCATGAAATTCCAGTTATTATTTAATTGCTTCAATCATTTTTTTTTCCTTGAGCCTCTTAAATATTTTATTCCACTATTGTTTCATACAATGAAATACTTCACTTACCTACCATCAAGTAGACCCAAAATAATAATAAAAAAGGCCTTAACTGCAGAGAAAGATTAAAAGTTTGTTAATTTTATTTTATTAAATCATCATTTTTTTAGTGGTGGGGTTGGGATATAGTAGGATTTTGGATACTTGTTTTCAGCAAGTAGGATGATGTTTTCTTTAGACCGCATCAGCATGGTGTTGATGCAATTCAGTACCTTTTGTCCCCCTACCCCACGTCCTACTTGTGTATTTGTTTATGGTATCCTAACTGTGTAGCAAGTTTTTCCATTTAAAATGGAGACCACTCTTATCTACACGTGGAAGAGAATTGACTTTGTGCTTGGCCCTTTGTGTTTTAAATCCACGACTCGAAACTTATCTTACCGACATAGGATACAATTATAAGATCATTGCAATCTACTATTTTTTTCAAAAATGACATCCGCATGCCTATACACTTGGAGGATGTTTGGGGTGGCTTATCTTAAAGATAAGTAGCAAATGTGTAGCTTATTTTTAATGTGGACCATTCAAAATAATTTAACATAAGCCACCCAGAGAATGTTCCTATTCTTCTGTTGGAAAGTGTTCCATCTTCATATCTGTATTGGGTAGAACTCGTTTCTTGTAAAGGGAGAGTGCTCATATAATTATAAGCACACAAATTAGACCTTGACTTGATTTGGAAAGCAACCGGATTGCAGTTTCATAAATTAATGTCGATTCATTCAACCGTTCAAGGACATGAACCGGAAATGGTACAAACATTTTGCCCTTATTTGACAACTATTGTTTTGGGGAAAAAAAAGGTTTTGAATAGTAATTTTTAAGAAAATGTGTGGTTAAAAATTAGGAGAAAAATAAATTTGATTTACATGCAGAATATTTTATTGTGTGAACGTGTGGTTGAAAATGAGTACGTAGAGAAGAGTTTGAAAATAATGGTTGCCACAGCCACTTGCCAAACAGGGGCTTAATGCGTTGGAATAAGTAGACGCAAAAAAAGGTTCAATAATAGATAACAGCCTCAAGAATTAGGCTTTCTTTTTCAGGGGGCTAAATAATCTGGACCAATTCTATACGAATGATTTTGAATTGGCTTATTAGTTTTGAAAACTTCAGAAATCGGACCAGTACCTAAAACTAATTTTGATCTTTTCAAGTGACATGTCTTCCCCAATTAACAGACCACCATTTTGTTGGCTTGTAAAGTAAAAAATCAGTTTTACCTAACAGTGAATGTATTTACTATGCTATATCGTTCGAAGTATTGGTGAACGTAACCTAAATTAAGATGCTAAAATTAATGCGACGTCATACTAAAATCAATAACATAGCTACATATGAGAATATATGTCAAGAATTAGAAGCTGTGCTGATTAAAGATAAATTAATAGAACAATGACTAAATTATTGTATAAACATGGCTCAAGTGATCTAGTTTTCATGAAAGTTTACCAACACAAGGGCTTTGCTCATATGTATTGATTGCATATTGTTATGTTGCTTGGAGATTTTCAACTATTTGGCGATAAAAACTGACCAGCACAAGCAAAGTCGTTTGTAATTTTGAGAAAAGAAGCAGTACAAGGCAGCAGCTCCCATCACAAGGATGTTTTCTCCGTGCCTCTTGTCTCAATTTACCTATAAATTCCATGTTAGGCGGTTCCTAGTTGACTCGTAATTAGGCCTTTTCTGCAATGAATTGACCATATATAATAGTTTGACATGACTGTTAGCAATGAAAGGGTGTTTGTATTTTGAGTAGAATTTGTTGTTTAGCCATTATTATACAGTATTTCCATAGTTTTGGATGGGGTCTGCAATCTGTATACAGATATATCCATGTGCATTTCCTTTGATGTGTAATCTTTACGAATTGGACCCATTTACTTGATATCTTATATTGCCGGTTGATAGTTGATACCCCACCTGTGTGACTATGCTCCTTTTCCCGCAATTTAAGCTTTAAAATCCAGTCAACAGTCAAGTCATCTCTCTCTCTCTCTCGAATTCATTACACCATTGACATATTCAACAACTTCATTTAAAAGTTAAATTAATATAAAAGAATAAATGAATCGTCCTTCCTTTTCTTTTGGCGCATTTTAGCACCGAGGGTTGAAGAGAATTGAATGCATCAAACTATTGGCAGTGGCCAACTTGATACTCTTCTCCATGGATTGCAAATGATGGACTCTCTAGAGGGTCGTTTTGATTCCAACTGTGTCTATGTTAGATTTAATCAATCGTCTATCTTAACTCTTCTATGTTTTTCTATCTTTAATCTCTCTCTCTTTGTTTGTGTGTGTGTGGAGGAGAGGAAGAGGGAGAAAGAGAGATGAATTATTATCATAATTAGGGTATGTCGCTTTTCTTTTTGCATGCTTACTTTGTAAAAGGGGTCCTCTTGAATCCTAAATGGGTGGTATGAATAATTACTACATCTTGCCAGCATACAATGACTTGAGCCATTGTGGACTGTCAATCACATCATTATTTTGTGATCAGCCTTGCCTACAAATTTTGGGTTTAATTATAACTTGGGACCATAACAACTGCCATTGCTCATTCCTTTCCTTTTTCTGGTGAAGAAGGGATTAACATGATAATTATCACATTAAAATCTTCTAACTACATCTGTGTAAAGGTTTGAAGTAACCGGAAGAAAAGAGAAAGAAATAATTGATTAGCCATTAATAATAATTATGTCTTATGTTCCCCGAAATTCTTGATTAATGTAGAAATGTTTACAAATTTGACCTTTGATGAGGACAGAAAACTGTAGAAAAAGTAATTTGAATCTGTGACTTCATCCTTTTTGAGTTTGATTCGCATGATGTGTACTGCTTTCATACTGGTAATCATCTTCACTTTATATTTTGAATTTGATTTTCAGATCCATGCTTTTAATATTAATTAAGATTAGACATTGATGAATATCCAGATATTTAAACTCCAAAATCCAAATAATGAGGGCATATGTTCGGTTTAATAAGATTGGATGAAATAAAGAAATAAGAGTATATTGTGTCTGATTTAACTTAACAAACATGCTACTACGAAAATTCCGTCCATAAAATTCAACTAAATATCTTGATGTGAAAATTTTTCCCGTGTATAAAAGAACTAAATATCTTGATACTTTTATGTAATTGACAGCCCCATGGAAAGCAAAGAAATGAAAACTGAAAAACAAAATGCATGAAATAGGGGGAGCATGGCCATATGGGATGCAAGACAAGAAAACGTGCAATGCACAAACGCACAATTTGGTTAAATACGACCAACGTTAAATTTTAATACTTTTATAATTAATTATTCATATTACTGACTCGATTAATATAAACAATGTCGGTCGATTTCGTTTGCTCCAATAACTGCACTTGATCGATCCGTGATGACTTGTGAAAGGAAAAAGGGTGGACGCCTCGGTCAGGCCCCACTCCTCTGTAAGTAAGAACGGGTAAACAGTTCTTGAGAAGAGCAAACAGTTAATATCAAATAAATTAGGTAGAAATATTCCATAGAATCGTTATTTACCTTGAATGTGACCCACCTTCATTTGTATTGATTCCAACATATGATGATGTGTCAATAAGGTAGTAGTTAAGCATAAATGGGACGTGTCCTAATTTCACGGGTAACCTTTCTTCTTGGCTAAGAAAGGGACGTCGTGCCGCAGTAGTCTGCTCCGCTAGACTACCTTCCGCTTTTCTCGGTCACTTCGGGACGAAAGAAAATATGATCACAATTTTAAGAAAGCTTGCAACATGAAATTGAACACAATGGAAATAACTTCTTCATTGATTGCTAGAAAGCTGA
>CAIGRO010147401.1:0-18494 GCA_903798355.1 Fraxinus baroniana | reverse complement strand
TCACAGATAACCAAATATTTGATCACACACCATCAACAATAACCACCAACCAACGTCACCGCCCCCCACCGACTCACGACCACCACCGCTATCACCATAGATCCACCAACGCACGGCACACCACTAAAAAAAAAAATAAACAGAAACAAACCAAGCTGCTGTGCCGGCAGCAGCAATCTGTTGTCTGCAGTGGCTGCTGCGAACGGCAGCAGCAAGCCGCAAGCTGCAGACGCTGCCGGCACAGCGGCTTGCTGCTGCCGGCAGGCCGGATCCGGGGAGAGGAAGGGGAGGGTGCCGGCCGGACCTGGGGAGAGAGAGAGAGAGAGGGGGGGTAGTGTGGAAAAAATTAGGATTTAGCTTTTTATATATCACCTGAATTTTGAAAAATTAAGTTTGATCCCTGATTTTTAAATTCTAAACTTTAAAACCCTGATTTTTTACAATTTCCCATTTCAAAAAAGGGGTTGAAAAGTCAATGCATCACGCTATCAATTTTTTGTTTGAGCCCCATTTTTTTAAAACTCATTTTCATTTATATATCCTTCTAATAATTTTTTTTTACAATAAATTCAAAAAAAATTCTCAATTTTTAACCATACATTTTCTTAAAAATTCACTACTATACAATATATTTCTCAAAAAATTAGACTAAAACATAACCTCAATTTTGTTCTCTCCCAATAAAAGGCGCAGATTTCACTAAAAATTTAGTTTTTTTTTTTTATATATATTTTAGGGTGCTTTTTTTTTTAATTATTTGAATTAATCTTTTGTTTTTCTTTTCAAATTGACTCTATATAGAATTAGAATACTTGAAATAGAACTGCTACAAGTTATCTTTGTTCATCGTGTTAGAAAATTGTACTTCAATTCTTTATTATAATATTGTTTATCGAATTGACATTTTTTAACTCGATCCTTGTGATATATATAATCGTAAACACACTTTAATCTCTTCAAAGAAACACGTGATTTGTTTTACTATGTGTCATTCCATTTTGAAAATTTTGATTAATTCAATTGAGGTCATGGGCGGATCCAGCACCGGCCAACCCCCGCGGCCGCCCTGCTGGATCCGTCGGAGCTCTCTCTTGCCGTTCAATCGTCGGGAATTCTGAAGTGAAGAAGAAGATTGCTCACTGCTGTGCTGCCGCCTATATTTTTTTCCCTTTCTTATTGTCTGTTTAGGCCTTTATTTTAAAAAATAAGGCCCAATGTAATCAAGAATGAGCCCAAACTCTTTTGTCCATTAAATTTCAAGTCCATTACCAAACCAATTTACCATTAACCTACAACAAAATCACTGGCATGGGAGGGAGAAGCGATTCGGGCGAATGTGCGGTCGGAGTTGGACAGTGAACTGGTAACTGGTAGTCTGGTACCAGTGGCAGTGGGCTGGAATCTGGTCCTTGGAGAGTGGAGAGCGATGGACGGGTGGGGTGGACTATGGTCTGGAGCTTGGAGGAGCAGTGGAGCTTTCAGCTTCGTGACTTCGACAATCGTCTGCCGAAGAGAAATCGTCTACTGCTGGGGCCTGGGGAAAAAAGGTATTTGCTCACTCACAGGCTTCTTCTTAATTTCAATATTGCTAGCAAACTAGTAGTTGGCTTGGCTAGTTGGCACTTGGCAATTGCTATAAATTCTATGAATAATGANTTCTAAAGTTGTTGTTAGCATCACCAAATTGATATGAAATTTAATACATACTAGTTAATTAACTAATTTATTTGACTTTAGACATCTTAATATACCATTAATTCTAAGAAACTAACTGATAGAGACTTGCATAATTGTCGGTGGTGAATGAACCGTTTCCTTTCAGTTTTAACTTTCTGGTTTCTCTCTCTGTTTTTTTTTTTTTTTTTTAGTTTTTGTGAATTTGTGATTTATGAATTATAAGAGACTGAGAATATGAGTTGATGTCTTGATGAGTTATAAGTTTGATTTGTGATTTGTGATTGAGAATTTAGGGTTTTAAACAATTAGGAATAAGTGAAAAAATTAATGGCGACTGGTGAAGAATGAAGATGTTTCATGTTTGAGGTTTGGCTTAATTAAACTATGTGTACACTGTTTTTTCGGCTATTATGATCGTTGATTGTCTACGGTCAACGGTCTCCGCCTGTGCTGGGTTCAATTCCTGGATTCGCCCCTAATTGAAGCGAACCTTAATTAAGCGGATCATATACAAAAAGAGGCAAGGATGCAAAGAAATTACGTAATGGAGAAAATATTATAGAAGTGATGGAGAAGAGAGATGTGGCGTCGGTGGGTGGAGATAACTTTTTGGGGGAAAAGGGGTGAACGAGAAGAGAGGCCTTGCCGGTGGGTTTCGTGGGTTGAGATAGATTTTTGGGGGAAAAGGGGTTAATGGGAGGATTTGCCACGTGATTTCTTCCATATTTTTTTGGGAATAATTTTAGGGTTTTGCTACATTTACATCAAGATTTACACCCTGGTGTAACCAATAATGAAACACCACATGAATATTAGTTAAACTAGGGTGTAAACATCCTTTAATGTGTCAAAATCATTGGCGTTGATTTAAATAAATATAAGTCAAATCAATGGTCATGATTTTGACACATCATGAATGTCAAACTTAATGTACAAAACGAATGTACATAAATAGGAGCTTTAATTTTATATCTTTAAGTCAAAACAAAAGTCAACTCATCACTTGTGTAATCCTTTCTATAAGTCAAATATGTAAAAGTAGCAAAATCCTAAAAGTTATACGAGTGCCATAGTTATACATGCAAGCCTGCTTGATGGAAATTTTCTAATTTTATTACTTGCTGCTATTCGTCCAGTGCCACATGGGCCATGAGCGAATAGGGGCGCCACAGCTACGGTTCTATCCGCATAGATCCCCCAACCAATAAGGGGTTGCCACATGCGCCCCCTAGAGTGACACGACTTATGCATGTCACTCTAGCAAAACCTTGCCTTAACTTATAATTAGTTATCCACAACGTTTCTTGGAGACTAAGTGCATATTAAGCAAAGTCTAAATTTAATATAAGAATTAAACTATTTGTACACACAAAGTATACATTTGATTGACGCCCTCTTATGTGTCTAAAATCTGACAATTAATTGAAAAACTGTGTTAACAAGATTAATGTGCACAAATCTGTCAACTCACGTGGATGTAAATCATTAATATGTCTACTTTTATGTACATGTAGTATGATCCTTAATATAAACAATAAATTGATCAAACAGACTTTTATTCACAAAAAATTGCAAGATACACAATTTACCAAGCGATATACCATATATAACTCAAAGGTCATAAGCACTTAAAATTACTCTCATATATATTTAATTGGATGATTTAGTAGTAAGCATTTGAAAGGCCAACCCTGCAGGGGCGAAGCCATTAACTTTTGTCAGGGTGGGCACAATTTATCGATATTGAACGTCGAATTTTTGTCATGTATGTCAATATTACGAAAAAATTGCATAAACAAGCTTGATGAATAAGCGAAAAAATTGACTAAATATTCTTATAATCAATGACTTTTCCCTTATTAGTATGTTCACAGCAAATTAACCACTTACAAAAAGAGACTTACCGATGTTCACGTGGATGCTTCTGGGCTTGGAGGTTGTGCTATTGTTGAAAACCTAATGTAATGATGTTTTTAGTGTTTTTGGATTGGACGATGTAGATGAAGTTAGACCTTTTAGCTTTAGCATATTAGTAATAAAAAATTAAAAAAAAGCCCCCAAAAAAAATGAGCCCAAAAGCCCAAGATGGGCCTGTGCCCACCCTGGGCCGTATATGGCTCCGCCCATGGCAGGGGGGCGATCGCCCCCCAACATTGTCCGTCGATCTATTATTCCTAGTTAATTTGTAATATATTTTTTAGTTTCGCCCCCCTCCCCAAGATTTTGACTCGCCCTCGCAAAATTTTGAAAATTTTTATTATTTTTTTCTTTAATAAATATTGACTCAATAACTTACACTTTCAAATTCAAGCCCAAGTGCATTAAAAAAAATTTTTGTTATAGCCCATTTGTTTCTACAAATCAGGCTATCAGTCCATTGTTCAAGGCCCAATTCAAAATGTAAAACCCAATTTATATAAAATGAAACTCAAATCTCACAAACCATTCACATGGCTTCACCTGTTGCTTGGCTTTTCTTTCTTCCAATTCGAAAATTCCTAAACCACCAAACCGTCGTCCGTTGTCCACCGAAATTTGGCCATCTATCAGCCGATGATTTTTTGTCCAATACCATGCTTGTATATATAGAAAAGGAGATTGTTGTGACTTTTCCATTAGATTCTCTTATTGACAAGTTTGAAGTGATGAGGACAAGGAGAGACCAATTTCAGATGTCCAAGCCATCTCTACCATATATTATATAGATAGACATTTTACTTTTTATCTTTTTGATGTCTATCTAATGTTCATGTTTTCAATTTGTATAGCGTTAGACACATAGATGGATATATTATTTTTGTATTGACAAACTGATTGTCTTTTTGGTCAGTCAATCTAACTTGCCTATTTTGGTACTCAAAATCGTCTTTTTCAATCATTTTCTAGTTAAAAAAAACCTCCCATATTTTCGCCCCCCTCCCCCCCAAACTTCAAATCCTGGCTACGTCCCTGATTACCGGGTTACCAATTCAACCATTGGATGGATCGATTCCGATTTTTATCAACTTTACTTATTTTCAAATAAAAGATGAAACAATAACATTTTATTAATCTGTTCAGTACGGTTGTTTACCTTGAATGCAAGGGAGACCGTCCCTATGGACAGGGGCAGAGGGAGGGGTGGGCTATATCCCAACCCTACCCCCAACCCAAAAGCAAAATTTTATTAGGGAAACAATACATAAACAAGGTTTTTAATATACACCATTTCAAAATAAGGATAGATGTTTTAAATTTCAAAAATCAGATTTTTCATTAAAATGTATTTATGATTTAGTTAATTAATTATATATTTTATTAATAAATATATAAGGGTCACAGATCTATGCAATTTGGTCATAATTCAAAAATTTTAAGGTCATAATTCAAAAAATTTATAGGTCACAGTTCGTTCATCGGTTTCAAATTAAAAATTTAAAAATCACAATTTGTTCATCGTCACAAATCATAAAATTTATAAGTCACACAACTTATTTTACGGTCACAAAATATCAAATTAATTGATCACAAATTAAAAAATTTATACGTCACAATTTAATTCATTTGTCACGGATCAAAAAATTATAGATCACGGTTTATCGATGGGTCACATGTTTTCAAATTTTTGGTCACAAATTATCGAAATTTAAGGTTACATATTAAATGCCAGTCACATACACCAAACACCTTAACGCCGTCCAGATCCTCCACAAATATTTGGTCACAAATCAACCAAATAATTGGTCAGAAATACTACCCTACCCCCACCCTCGCCACAACACCACCCAAACCACCACCATCGCCCTTGTCACAACCATCACCACAATAACGACAAAAAAACAACCACACCGATCGTCGCCTGCACCGCAATACCAAAAAACCACCACCACCGTTGTTTACCCCGCCACAACACCACCACAACTACTGCCACAATAACAACAAAAAACGACCAAAACATATCCATCGCAGATCCACCACAGATCCCTCACTGCCACTGCCATAGATCCATTGCCACATATCCACCGAAGATCTGCCGCCACCGCCACCAGCACCACCTCCTCTATCTTCATTTACACCACACCCATAGCAAAACATGAGAAGGAGAGGAAGAGCGGTGGTGTTGGCCCCCGAAACGACTTGTGATGGCGAATGTGGTGTCCGGCTGCTTCGTGCAGCTTCACTCCCACAACTTCGCATGGCTACACTCCGGCGCCATCAGGTGGCTTTGTGGCTATGAGAGTGTGAGAGGAGAGGCTTTACGATGGAGAGAGAGCGAGATGTGATAATGGATTGATGTGGTGGTGGTGCCGAGGGGCGGCGGCGGGGAGAGAGAGAGAGAGAGAGAGAGAGAGAGAGAGATGAGGGAGAGAAAATGGATGGGTCGGTAGAGATAGAGAGAGAGAGAGAGAATGAAATAATTAGGGTTCGAAATCGTGTAGGATTGATTTAAATAAAAATTAATTTAAAAATCATTAATTAAAACTTGATTTATGTATTATTAAAGTTGATTGTGGATTTATGAAAATAGTATCTTAAAAACCTGTCAGTCTGTAATTTCCTCATTTTATTAATATTTGGTTAATTGGGTTTAAATATTTGGTTAATTACGTATCATTTCGATTTTAGACTTGGTTTTGAAATGAAATTAATTGGGCTAAATTAATATTTGGCCTGGACAAATTTTATTCTTTTTAATTTTTCACCATGAATTTGCTTTTGGGCTGGGGTAATTTTATTCTTTTTAGTTTTTAACCATGAATTTGCTTTTGAAATGATGTTATTATCAAAATAAGTAATATGCCATATATTTAATTTTCTTAGCTTGAAAATATATTTGTTAGAACTTTGTTGCGAGTATTCAAACATATATTAAAACCAATGTTTTAAAAATCGACCCGGTCATCGACCCAGAAAATGTGAATGGTCAAAATGTTCAACCGAGGTCGAACTGGGATCGAACCGAATGCAATAAATACATACAAAAATAATTAAATACTATGAAAACAATAATTTTTTTTAAATTTTCATATTAATAATTCAAAGTAAGTCTATCTTTGTTAATTAGATTCATTATTCTACAATTGGTCTCGATATTTCAAAAATTAAAAATCAATATGTTAAAATAATTTACTTTGTTAAATTAAAATAGTTTAAACTTATAGAAAATGATATCTAACATTAATATATTAATAATCAAATGCAATTTAAATTAAATTTGAAAATTAAATAAATGAAAGGATGAAGGTGAATATTACAATTTAATTAATTGGGATTCAAAATCAAATTAGCCAATTAGACATACATTTTGAAAAATGATTTTGATGGGCATTTTAACATTTTTTTTGTTATGCCAATATCCCACATTGGAAGTTTATGAAACCTTTGAAGAGAAGAACATCTATAGATGACAGTATCCCACATTAGAAGTTTATGAAACCATTTGAGAGAAGTACATCTATAAAATGAGTATGACATCCAATAGTTTTCTATGGGCCTTTGAATTGTAATTTATGAGGTCCATTTATGAAATTAAAATTTTTTAAACTAAAAAAAGAAAAAAAAAATCGGGAAAACCACTAAATCGCGACCAGTTCACCGGTTTACGGTTGAACCAGTTGGTTTAATGGGTTTTGATCGGTTTTTTCATAATTAGTGAACCGAGTATGATTTTGCCCGATCTTGGGTCCGTTTTTTGTTTTACCGTGTGGTTTGGAGTATCTTTAATGGTATAAATTCATTGAAAAAAAATAATTAAATTTCAGCCTAGCGTAATGTATTTTTTTAGCTCCGCCCCTGCCTATGGAAGAGGAATTTCTTTGTGGCAGTGGTATCTTAGCTGACTTTCTGGAGACAAAGGCCAGATAAGAATATTTTCAAAATTTTCACATCATTTATAGTCACGGGGTGACCGCACCTTGATCATATTTCGTTAAACTTAAAATGAGGGAAGTAACTTTTTTGTTTTTAAAGAATATTTAGGTAAGTTGTTTTTTTCTCAAGTAAAAATAGTTGTTTATTTTGAAAGTAACTATTTCTTTACTTTTCCAAAAAAATGTAATTGAAACTTACTATTTATTTATGAGTAAATCTTTTAAACTTAGCCAAACATGCACCTAATCCTAGGACTTACAGATTGAGGTATTTTAGAGTTATATCTTTGAACTAGTTATTTCTTATTATTTATCTCATAAGTTTGCTCAATCTATTAGAAACAAATTTTTATTTTTTTTAGGATCTTTGTGATTTGGAGCCTATCTACGCATATGAACGCATATGAAGGACATATGACATCAACAGCTTAGTAATTGGTAGCAGTGGCGGACACACTATGGGGCATAGTGGGGCACTTGACCCACAAAGTTTCCAAAATTTGGATTTTTTTTTTTTTTTTCAAGCCTCAAATTCAATTGGACTGAGTTGTTTATGTGATTTTTTTCATAATTATGAGGAGGAAAATAGATGTAAGAAGTACTTATTCAAATGAGAAAAAAAATAATAGGAGCTATTGAAGCACAATTAATTACCTACTCAAGATTAGGAGCATCAAAATATTGCTTTTGTAAATTATATATTTTGCTTATCAAACTTTGATTATTAATGAGCAAGAAGTTAATTTCTCCATTCCTAAGCTAAGTCATCAACGTAGATTGAAGCTATATTTCCTTTCATTATGCTTAGTTGGTGGAAACAATGTGTGGAAGAGCTTGATGAGAAGGTGAAAATGACAAACAAAAATATATGTATTGATCTGTTCTTAACTGATATCAACAAATTTAAAGTTCCAATCATTTAATTTAAAGTTTGAATACGAGTATGTTGCCCAGGTGTAGTTGAGAATGGACAACTCAAATTGCTTTTCTAATAGCTCATTTGTGGTTATTTTTGTGTATTTGACTGGGTTTATGTTGCATAGTGATTATGTTTATGTAATTTGTTTTACAGACGTCGAATGCTTCAATATTTTATCAACTTTTTGTAAGTTTGATTGAGTCCCCCTAATTTAAAATATTTGCATCCACCACCGACTTGTAGGGATTAACTGGAACAAGTCTGCTTTCCGAGCAATAGGAGCCCCCTATAAAATTGTACACTCGTTAACAAGAGAACGTAATTGATTTTCAGAATTATGATTTGTGTTGGCTGGTCGAAAGTTATCCCAGAATTTTGTAATAAACAGAAATGGGATTTTATAAATATTAGTGTGGATCGTGCGTTGCATGATAATCGTTGTTATTTTTGTAATTCCACAATTGAATAATGGCAAAAACAACATTAAATTGTTTCAAGTAATAAATATTCAAGCACTCTTTAAATTATACCATTTAAATCTCCACTCCATTTACAAAAATTGATCTCCTTTTATAGACGAGTTTCATCATTTCAGACAGAATATAAACAAGAACAAGCCTTTGAATCTAAAAAAGAATTTAACCTTCAACTAAAGTTTATCCTTAAAGTGCCATAAATAAATAAAAGATAAATGATAAAAATATGAATATGAATATAATAAACAATAGTTACTATAATTTGTCCGTATTAATTTGCTGAATACATTGGTGCCGACCTGTTTCACCATAAGGAAAATAAAAGTGGGTATTGAAGTGGATCATAAAATCCATAATAATATTGTATTCTATTGTGATTTCCATCTTTACAATGAACTACAATATCACAGATATGAACATCATCATAATCATCATGATCAACCCAAATAGCAGCAACTTGTAAAACATTGGATGTATTAAATATTCTTTGATCAGTACTTGGATTACATCAAAATCGAATAGAATCAGGAATAGTTCCCAAACTTCGAAAAAAAATTGTGTGAGGATTATTCTCTAAAATTTTCATCAATTTAACAACAAGATGTTCAACTAACCATTCACTAAGATTTAATCTATTTTGCACTTCATTATCAGTATCGAGAAAGTAAAGTTGCAAATGAGAAGGACGATTGTCTTTTGGAATAATTTCATTTATGAAATGGTATATCTGCTATTTAATCTATTTTGCACTTCATTATCGGTATCGAAAAAATAAAGTTGCAAATGAGAAGCACGATTGTTTATTGGAATAATTTCATTTATAAAATGGTATATCTGACCCTGAATTCTAAAGGTATAAATACCATTATATTTTGTGCATAAACTTTTATCATAATTCACACCGAATGATGTTATAGAGAAATTAAAATTATAGCTCCGCACAATTTTTCGAAAGTTTAAAGATTCTTCAAAATTTGAAGTAAACAACATATATAATTCTACAGTACATCATTTGTTTTTGAAAGATTTGGTCCATTTAAACAGCAAAATCCCTTGATTTCTCTAAAAAATTTCATAGCGCCACAATGATCACACACAATTGTTTCAGGTAGCACAAAAGGTTTTGAGAAAAGAATATCATCATAGTGCCGCATATTTGAACATCCTAATAAGGAAAAAAAGCATCCCAAATATTTAATATTCAAATATATATTAATATTACATTTTTTTTTCAACCAATTTTACTATAACAAATATAACAAAACAAAGAGTAATAAAATGAAATATTATAGTACGATTCTCGCCAGATTGTTTTCTAGTTTTGACTCTTTTTTTCTTTCGTTTGTTCATCGCATGTATTTTCTGTTAAATTATTAATCTTTCGTGCTCGCTTACTACGAAATTCAGTTACCATTGAACTCTCTAAACCTTTACCTTTCAAAGAAGAACAAATATTAGAATGAAAATAAAAATAAAAAAGTAAATAACAAGAATATAATTTAAAATTGATACATCTCAACTTGTAACATAAAATTAAAAGAAAAAAAAAATACAGGCGAATCAACAGAATCAATAAACTATAGATATACAGCAGAAGTGGTTGGAATGTAGGTAATCTCCTGATTCAAGAAAAAGAACCTACTTCGACCGGATGATCTAACAGATTGCCCACAATTTTGCGAATGAATATTTTCTTCCATAGACTCGTTGCAACTACTTTATGCAAGAACATTTAGCTCCTTAATAAACAATGTGTTTAAAATGATGTTTTAGTATGATAAAAGCAATTTCGGGATGAAATACGTAATCCTTTAACTTTTTGTTCATGTTCTGATTTTGGAGGTAACTTTATGTCTCATTTCTGATTGAGAATTACAACATTGCAATGAACAAACTCATTTTTTGTCAATTTCAATCATATCTTATCTGAGTGAAATGCAGGGCTACCAATGATTTCACAGAGATTCACAAGAATTGAAAATAATAACTTTAAACGTCTTTAAAAGAAATCAAGACTTTCAATATATATGATGTACCTTATCCAGATTTGGTAGATATTCAAAGGATTTTATAAACGATTTTACCCATTCACTACAAGTAAACCCGAAATAGCCTCTACCCACTACTTCTTCCAACTCGTAATTGGAATAGAAATTATTCGAAAAATCAAATTTCTATGTTACAAGTGATTCAATGTGCTCTGTTGGAGATAGCAATGAAATTTTTCAAGTGATATTTTGCTTCAAAACAAAGAGTATGAGAAAATAAGTAAGACAAAAAAAAAAAAAATTCAAAAAAGTAAATTGAAGGTGAAATTTTAGTATGTCAAATCCTCAAATATCAAGAAGGGGTCGTTCTTCATGATCCACTAATATAGACGAATTCACAAAGATTGGAGTGCTGCAGGGGAGCAGATTCCAAGGAGAGCTTTGGCAACACAGTTGAGGATTTGTGCGGGGGAGCACAGGATCCACGGAGAGTTATAAGGAGTGCAGTCGGAAAATCAGATAATACGGGTCGTCTAGTCTAGTAGACTGTAAGTTGTCATATTCGTTTATAATGGATTGATTGGCACAGTACCCAGAGTTTTTTTCAGTTGGGTTTCTCCGTGAGCATCCCGGTGTTTGATTTACTGCTTTCATTATTTTGATTAATTATACAAACTGCGGTATTCAAACTTAGGACTAAACAGACGTGCTTGATTAATCATCTAGATAAAAATTAATAGTGACTTGTTGTTATTTAATTCGTAATGGTTTTTAATTCCGCATTATACACCTATTCACCCCATATAAGTGTTGTTAGGGTCGAACTTGCATTTCTCAATTGGTATCAAAGCTTTAAATTGATTATTGGCCCTTATTTGTTAAGTCTAGATGAGTCAGTCTTTGTCCATGCCTCCATTTTTCGACGGAAGCAATTATGCCTACTGGAAAGTTCGAATGAACGTTTTTCTTAAGGCTTTGGATGAGCGTATTTGGATAAGTGTGCAAAATGGGTGGACTCTTTCTACAACAACTGTTGCTGATGTAGTTACACCCACTGATATCTCAATGTGGACCAAAGCTAATTTGGATGTGTAATTGGAACAGTAAAGGCCTTTATGCCATGTTCATGACTGTGTCTACTGAAGAGTTTAGACGTCTATCGATGTGTGAAACTGCTAAGGAAGTTTGGGATATTCTAGAAACCACACACGAGGGAACTAAAACTGTTAAGAACTCAAAACTGCAGATGTTAAACACTAAGTTTCAAGAGATAAAGATGACTGATGATGAGACATTTGATAGTTTCTATGCTAAACTCAATGACATTGTCAATTTGAGCTTATCCCTGAGACCAAAATCGTTAGGAAAGTCCTTAGATCATTGCCTGAGTGGTTTAGACCTAAGGTCACTGCTATAGAAGAGAGTAAAGACTTGGATGAGGATAAAATTGAAGAACTCATAGGATCACTTCAAACTTATGAACTCACTGTCTCACACCCCCAAAAAGGTTAAATCCATCGCTATGAACGCTGTTAGAGAACATGAGAGCGAGTCCACTGACATAGAAACTTTTAAAGACTTCCAAATTGCATATTTTGTTAAAAAATTTCAGAAGGTAATGAGGAATAGGAGAAAGTCACAGGAGCAGAATAGTGATTTTCCTAGTAAACTCTCGAGAGGTAGACGTGAGAAAAATACCTCTAGGACTCTCGTTAAGAAATTTCAATCTATCCAATGCCACGAGTGCAAAGAGTTTGGTCACATTAGGAGTGAATGTCCTAATTTGAAGAAGAGTTCAGTTAAAGAATGTCATAAGGTTTTAGCCATGACCATGAGTGAAGAGGAGTCAAATTCCAACTCTCAGAATGAGACATCGATGGTGTGGATGAACAAAAATTCATGGCATTCACCTTAATTGCTACAATCGAATCTGACCGTAAGATTGAAAAGGCTGAAAAAGAGGATGAGAATGAAAAGTCTGAAGAAGATTCTGATGATAAGACTGATATTCATGAATCTTATCGTAAATTGTTTGAAGAGAGTCTCAAAATTAAGAAGGTCAATAAATTCGTTTTGAAAAAGGTGAACGAGCTTGAACTTGAACGTGAAAAACCATTGAGTGACCTTCAGGACTCGACTAGAAAAGTCAGTGAGTTGATGTTGGTTAATAAAAACTTGAAAATTAAAGTTAAATTATTAACTTCTGATCTTGATAAATATAATGCTCAACTCCAGTCATAAGTGGCTCGCTGAAGCTTAATACTCTACTTAGAATGAACAAGCCTGCTAGAATAGGCAAGATCTGGGTTATATTGATAACCATGATGCTACTGCTAGCACGTCTAGGACCACGTTCGTTCCTGCTACCAACAAAGCTCGTGAGGTTGCTTATCCTAAACCCAAAGGTAAGCATGCCACATGACCGAGATCTACCAAACAGTATGAGGTCAGTCGTCCTACTTTTCGACAACAACCACCAAACAGATATGAACCTAGGTTCATTCCCACTTGCCACCACTGTGGTGCATTGGGACACACTAGACCTAGGTGTCCTAACCGTGTGACCAGAAGTAAGAATTAGGATTTCACAAGCAAGGTTAACTTTCTTGCCAATCAAGTTAGCCACTTACCTGAGATGATAACTCGGTTAACTCAATTAATTTTTACTTCTAAGAAAGTTTAGGTTAAAAGGAGGGACCTGGAAGGTCGTGAAACTGGCCGTGCTTTTCACGGTAAGGGCATTTAAATTTCACCCTGATTTGACATTTAATTGCATGCATGTGCAGGTCATTGTGTTTACTCATTCGTTCATGCATGCATTGCATTTATTTTTATGTCATTTTCTGTTATTTTTTTTTTTTTTGCATTTATTTGTTTTAAATATTGGTTTCAAAAACAAAACAAAAAAATTGAAAAAATTACAAAAATATTTTCTTTTTGGCAAACGATACATCATTATGATTTTAAACATGCCATTTGTGACCAAGTAAGCATTTATCTATGTTACACTGTTATTTTCATTGCTTGGTTCGATTTAATGTAGAGTATTGAGTATATGTGTCGTCATATAATCATCTGCACTGCACACACTATGATCTTGTGAGTGAGTCTGAATTGCGGATGTTAGATTTGGGATAGCAGTCACGTGTTAATAGGAAGACCTTGAACATGAATTGACTTACATTTAGATGACTTTAGCTCGTGATAGTCTACATGCATTGTTGCGTTATTTAAATAAAAAATATGTGTGTATATCAAATTGGTACATCTTATACTTGTGTTCGAAGCCTGCTTGCCTTGAGTAATTAAGCCTACGGGGTTCTTCGTAACCTGGTGGATGTAGTCATTTGACTTGGGTTAACTGCCTTAAAGCTCTTTACAGGAGTCATGTTAGTCGCTTAAGGGACACGGGTCTGAACATAAGATATTATTCACGAGAAAATCGGTAAAAATGTTATATGCTTATATTCAAGGGGAGCAAAGAAAAAGTATCATTTAATTGAGCTCGTTTTTTAGGTTCTAAAATTTATTCGGGTTTGACTTTCACCATTAGGGATAATACTTATTTAATAGTGATGTTTGCATGTCATTTTTCACAAATTTAAGGCTTTGAGTCATTTTCACGAGAAAATAGTGGTACATTGCACGCATAAGTCATTTATACACCTGACTACATCTTGAACTTAACTCAGTACGTGGAAATGTCTTTTTGATATTGCCCGACTTGTGATTCCATGCTTGTTTTTAATTATCGAAGTATCGAGAGCTTAAGTTGTTTTAATTAATGTATTATCTATTTTTTTTAAAATGCTATTTTCTGAATTTTTTATGCTATTTCTGTCCATTGATGTGTCGCCAGCTTATCGCTAGAAAACGCTCGAGTGATAGCAGCAGAAACTGCCTCGCTCGCTTATCGCTAGAGGTTCGCTCGAGCGACAAACCGTCGTTTTGAATGAAAAATGTCATTTTCCAGGATTTTCTCGCATTTTTTCCATTTTTTTCACTTGATTTCTTCGAATTTCTCATATCCCACATAAAATTGGTGTCTTACCCACTCTATTCACACTACAAACATTTCATTGAACATGATTATTCACCTAATCCTTGACCTTCAAAGGTAAAACTCAAAACTCTTGGATTTTTGCTATATTTGCAATTTTCATCGAATTTTCACATTATTTGGGCATTCTTGAGTATGCATTAGACATTGCACTACATCTTTAGGACTTTATGCTGGGTTATCATCAATTTTGCACGTTTTTGCTCCACACATTGAGGTTCTTAGAGGTTTTTGACATACTTTTGGCATTTCTCATTAAGAATTAATGTTCATTGAGTTGATTGAATGTGTTGTATGTTGATGAGTGTTGTGATCGTTGGGATGTTCCCTTTGGTGCCTTTTTGTTCAAGTCAAGGTAGTTCGACCTTGATTAAGTGACATTGGGATGCTTTGGTGTTTTGTCAAGTGAAAAGGAGTTTTTGAAGTTAGATGGTGCCGGGTTTTTTATTGGGGGAGTACTTTTGTTGGGAGTGTGCAACTAGTTGGAGTAGGTTTGTGTGCTTGGTTTGGTGTTGCATGGTGACGTCACATCACCAGGTCATGACGTCACATCCTTACGTCTAGACATTGCGGCATGTGTCATGTCTTCACGTCACTTACGTCTAGACATTGTGCATGTCGTCATGCATTTACGATAGGGTACGTTGCATGTCATTTTTCTTACCTCGTTTTGCGTACATTCATGCATGCCATGCATATCATGAGTTTATTTGTCTTATTTTGAGGTTTTAATAAGTTTGATTCAATTCTTTCAGATGTCACCCAAGAGAGCACGCACTACTCCGTCTACTTCTAGTACTTCGATCTCGTTTAGTATAACTAGGTTCATTTCTGTAGTAGCCCAAAATATTTTTGGGTCAGTTCTCATTACGCCCCATACTTTTAAATCGTGAGGTCATCATGTCTGACCTATTTTCAGACCTCGCCGCTATTTTCACTTCCCAGGGTTGGGAGCCGCTTTTAGTTGAGTTGATACCTCCTCCTAGTCTGTTGGTTCAGGATTTTTACACTAATATCCATGATGTTAGTGGTTCTTTTTTTAAGTTTTTTCTTCGAGGTCCGGTAGTTAAGATTACTCCGGACATCACTTCTAGCCTTATTCATATTTCGAAAGTCGTCCACCCCCTGTTTCCATTTCTAACTCCTAATTCTCTTCCTTCGAACACTTTAGTCCGTTCTACGATGCTTAACACACCGATGGAGGGTGGTCCAGGTGCGGTGCGCACTGCCCACTATCGACAGATCTTATTGCGCATTGTGTGCACAAATCTGTAGTCAGTTTCTCATACTTCTTCATTACCTATGGAGAAAGCTCAGTTCCTATATGCCATGTTGTATGGTGATTCTATTGATCTGTTTTCTTTCATATGCCAGCAGATTTTAAGAGCATTTCGGACTACGGAGACTCGGGTTAGGTTACCTTATGCTTGTCTTATATATAGGTTAGTCATAGCCTTAAGAGCTAGCTTTCATGAAGGGATTCCACGATGGGTTTCTCGCCTATTGGCGATACCACCATCGCCCAGAGTAGGTTATATGCTTCTTTTGAGCTCGCACTGTGTCGGCTGATCTTATCAATGACCTGATCTCTTTTGTCCCTTCTGATTTTCTTTCTTTTTCTACTACTCCACAGTCCGCTGATATTCCTTTTTTTCTTCGGCTCCTTCTGAGTTAGTACCTACTCCCTCTGCATCTACTCCCATCGACCTGTCAGTCACTCTTTTGGGACAGATGACCGGGTTTATCGAACAACAGGCTTGTATGATGGCAGAGATTACACAACTTCGTGCCACCGTTGATCGCCATACCGCTGAGTTCGCTACATTGCGGGGTGTTGTTGGCTACATTCAGCGTGGATTACGATGGATTCGTCACCGTTGGGAGGATGCTTCCAAGGAGAGGACAGACTCCGATGATACTGATGACGCTGTCAGTGCTTCTTAGGATTTTCCTTTATCAATGTGTAACCAAAAGGGGTGAGTAGTATTTTTGGGCAGTCTATATGTATTTTTGGTTGATAGGGAGTCGTTTGTAGATATTTATCTAGATTTTGATCTTGTGCTTACATGATGTATTGCTTATCAAAATTCAAGATGTAATTATATTTTGGATATATATAAAATAAAATTTCTATGATTTGCGTTTGAGGGGTCGTTGGGGTGAGATATAGATACATTTACCTTCTATTTAAACACTTTGAGAGTTTGCAGTTAGGGGAAGCACATGCATATTTGTTTAATTTTAGTATCACTAAATATAGTTTTTGATGTTTTGCTAGTGTCAGTGTTACGTTTTAGTATGTTGGGTTGCATTGATACTATGTCTTAATTTGGCTTGTGATGTAAAACTAAAAAATATGCTTCATGAGTTACAATTACTTAAATGACACTTACAATTGAACTGTTTGAGCTATGATTATCATTGATCCTGTTTTCCACACGCTTTACACTGATATTTGAGCTATCTATTTCAGAAAACAAGTACTGCAGATTTTTTTCAGCACTTCCACATCTTAATCATCGAAACAGTTTGTAGTTGTAAGGTGTGTCATTGTTTTTGAGTCTGTAACTTTCATTTGATTACTACCTCTACTTAGATTAGTGTTTTGTCACAGAATGTCGAAGGGAAAGTTTGTTAAATTTTTAGTTGATTTTGTAATTGGCAAATTCTGTGGACAAAATGACTTAATTTGATAGAATGTAAAAGTTCAAGTAGTAATGTGCAATTTGTTCAAAAGTTAGTTAGTAGGTCTAGGGTTTCGAGTTTGAAACAAGGAGGAAAACAGAGTGACCGTCACCCCTCTTTTCACTGATATTTCGAGCTTGGCTGGAACTACAAAAGCAGAAACATCGTAGCTAGACCGTCACCCCTCTTTCGCTTGAGCGACATGCTGTCGCTCGACTGTCGCTGGGCCCTCGCTCGAGCGACTGTGCTGTTCGAAAAAATTTTATTTCTCGATTTCAAGGCTTTTTACTCGGTCCAATCGTTTCTTGACCTACCTATAAATATTAAAACTCACCAACACGTTTTTCTAAGATTAAATATTGAGAGAAAAAGTCTAGAGAATGAATCATCCACATTATTGCTTTCAACCTTCATTTTGTGTGAGATCTTTTGAGAGAAAAACATCAGATCCAATATCCAAATACCAAACTATTACTTCATATACATCTGGTCAGAGTTCTGTAAATTTAAGAGAGTTGACAGGAGTTTATGTCTGTGAAGAACGGGTCGTTTTTTGTGATCCACTGGTGATAGACGAACTTACAAAGCTTGGAGTGCTGCAGGAGAGCAAATTCCAGGAAGAGCTTTAGCAACACAGCTGAGGATTTGTACAGGGGGCACGAGATCTATGGAGAACTGTAAAGAGTGTAGTCAAGAATCATATAGTACGGGTCGTCTAGTCTAGTAGACTGTAAGTTGTTATACTTATTTATAGTGGATTGACTGACAAAATACTTGGAGTTTTTTTTTCAGTTGGGTTTCTCCGTGAACATCCCGGTGTTTGATTTACTGCTTTCATTA